>CAUYON010187734.1:0-17322 GCA_963573935.1 Arctocebus calabarensis
CCTGTAGTCCCAGCTACTTGGGAGGCTGAGGCAAGAGAATCGCCTAAGCCCAGGAGTTGGAGATTGCTGTGAGCTGTGATACTACTGCACTCTAGAGGGGGTGATAAAGTGAGACTCTGTCTCTTAAAAAAAAAAAAAGAAAAAAGAAAAGAAAAAATTGAACGACTTTAATAGAAAAATTTGCTAGCTATAGTACAAACTCCCAGTGGCAAGAAAAAGAGGTATTCCTTTTAGGTATCAGTTTACACAAATTGAGTCAGTTCATACCCAGTTCTGCAGCCAGATAACCCTTATATTGCAGATCTCTTGCAAGTGGCTGGTAACAGGTGCATTAAATACTTTGCTGGTTGTGTTATTACTTCACTAGTGGTAAATTTCTTGATAGGACAACTTTTGTCTTGTTGAATCTCCAGCATTTACCAGAGAATTTTAACAAGCACTCAATACTTTCTGAATAATAATGAAAACAAAATTTCTTCCTACAGGTGGCCCATTGCAGAAGAGATATGGGGCTCTTATGATTGAGATCACTGCTATTAACACAAATTGTCTAACTTTTGTGTAGTTACAAATGAAGTAATGTGAATGAAAGGGATATTATAATATTTTGTCTCATGGGCTGGCTCATTCTCATTTTTCATAGTAGGTATGTCTTCCCTCGCCATCCCAGATTTCCACTATTTTTTTTTCTCTCAAATGTCTATGATTCAGAGCTACAGCCAAGGAGAAAATGAGAGGACAACCCCAATATAAAGGGTAGAAATGATTAAAACGTAAATGAAAGATATCAATTTTTTTCAATCTAGCCTGCAAATCTAGATTGTATTTCATAAGATGGGAAAGGAGTTGCAGGAAGGTTTTCCCCTGTTGCTGTGGCGGGTCACCATTTCTAATCTGAGGGTCACAGCCAAGTTCCCTGTTTAGTAATTGCTTGATTTGACATCTATCTTGACCTTTATTTACTTTGGCCTTTCTGGTTAGAGGTCACAAAAGCAAAAGAAGATAGAAGTCTTATAAATGCCTTGATGATAAAAAATGGGAATGGTATCCCTTTGGCCCTAGGTATGAATATATGTATAATATAATGTGTTGAGGTGTTTTAACTCTTTGGTGCAGTACACGGCAGAAATGCCTGTACATTTTTATCTGATTCTAGAGATGTAATTTGTAATGACTTTGTGGTGAACACTATGGATATTAAAAGTGGCAAAATCTTGTTGCATCTGAAACTTGTCTATACTTTCAGAGAGGTAGATTTACCTGGATTAATTATTTTTGATTAGATCAGAATTCACAAGCATATAATTGTGGTACGGCAGACGGAAAGTGATACTTGCCAAATCCTCTAAAACAGGGTGAACTGAGCATTTGATTAATGTACTCATTGTTTATCATGGGAAATGCGATATTAGGAATAGGTGCTGAATTTCTCTTTCACATATTGTTAAATATAGATCGGGCACAAGTCTCAGCTTTTCTGAGGGAATTAAAATTTTTTCCCTAAAATAATGTTAGTGAATAAAACTTCCCCATATAATCAGCACAGGAATGTGAATTTAGCATTGAGATGCTGAATACTGTTTTGCCAAATGGTTTATCCTAATCCAAGGATTTTAGCTAATAATCTTTGAGGTAATTATTTAGAAGAAACTGAATGCTGTAGCTGAGAGTCTATTTAAATATAAATTCTTGTATCTTACATATCCTTACCCTGTCAAGAATGGTGGGCTGAGGGAAAAAATTGTAACTTTTGATACTCTTAAAATTTGTCTGTTTTTGTAATAATACAGTGGACACGTGTAACTACATAGAAGCTGATAAAGTAATGACATAGTAAATGAAAAATATAAAGTACTGTGATTGCTGAAGTTCATAGACATTTTTTGCAAAACATACAGATATTCATCTGATTCTTTCATGGCAATTGATAAAATAGAAGACGTGTATTTTAAAAAAGATTCTGATTGGCTTTTGATAGTACTGTATTTTATCACTTGCTTTAATTTGTAATGGCCAATAGCATTGATGATGAACTTTATACTACTATATGTAACCCAAAAGGTTAAAAGTATAAAAGATGTTATTTTATGTAAGTATCTTTAATTCTTTTATTCACAGTATTCATCACACAATATTTGTGATTACATAGTTTATGAGTTAAGTAAGGAATATTTGTATCTCCCACTCAAATATACACTCTAAGAACAGAAATCAAGTCTGTTTTGCTCACAATTGGTTCTTCTCCCACATAGTTCCTGGCATATGGTAGGCCTTTAATACACGTTCTGGAATACATGCGAAACACAGGAGCTGTCCTGTGAGACTCCACCTTTCTGAAGCAGAAATGGAGGGATTAGAAAACTGTGAAGAGATGGGGCTTATTGGCCTATGACCTCTCCTACTTGGGGCAGTTTGTGGAGTGCTTCCATCCATCATTGTTCAAACCTGGGTTTATCGACACAAGATGGAAAATGTTAAAGCTGTCTGTTATGTGCTGACTCTCAGAAAAATAAAGCTCTGATTTGTAACTTTGCCAATTTCTGGGGCATAATCCCTGGCCATAAGGATGATTTCAATCCACACACAGCTAAGTTTCTGCACAGCGTCAGGGAGCGTGGTGGGCTCTCTCTAGCAGCATTCGTACATCACTGTGAGGGCATATTTTTAAAAGTTTTTCATTTTTAGCTTCCTTTCCTGCCACTCTCTGAGTGGACATTTCTAGTCTAATAATAATGGACCCAGACTTACACTTGTGGCTGACATGGAGATGCCCCACCCTAGCCCCTTTCAAGGCAGGACCTGCTGCCTCGTGGCCTTACGCTTTTGTTCCTTTTCTGCTGACCGCCTCAGCCTCAGAGGACTGACCTGCCCAGGGTCACACCCCGCTGGCAGCCTGTGTGCAGTAACAGAGCCACAGAACCAGGAAGAGATGTCTGGCAGTCATGCTCCCCATGATGCTAGTGGGAGTTTGAACCACTAGTATCACGGCTCAGCCTCTCCCTCTGCCCAGTCCTGCCTCCTCCCATTCCCGTCTCCAGCTCAGTGAGCCTCAGAAACTTTCTGCACTTAAGAGTTCACTTCAGAAGGACCAAATTCATTCATTGTGGTCCAACCTCCTACTTGCCCACTGACCAGACTCTTTTATCCTCCTTTCCTGAAATCAAGTCTGGTCTACCCTTTCTAAGGAATTTATGATGAACTCTTGGATAGGCTACGTAGTTTTTAAGTACCCTGGCAGACTGCTATTCTTTTTTAGTGCATTATGTCATATCTCTTTATCTAGCTCTACCTCTAGATTGTGGGTTCCTTAAAGCCTTTCTTCCATCTCTATTATTCCACACCTAGCATAATGATGGCACACAGCAGGCACTCAATAAATGCACATTTGTTGAATTGAACTAAATTAAATGACTTGATTACAATCATCTAGTTTCCATTGTGAGCTGATAATACAGTAACTGGGAGACTTCTGACTCCTGGTGCTGCTAAGGTTGGGTCCTCTCGGGAAACAGTGGCGGCCTATGTTCTTGAAGAGTTGGAAAGATGGTCATCTGGGCTACAGCGTGAGTTGTTTTTCTTTTCAGAAGGCAGTAACACTGACCCCCTTTATAACATGACACAGAAATAAAAAGTTAAAGGAGAAGGCATATGTCTCTTGAAAAAGTACAAACAGCTTTATTCTGAATAAAATTTAAAAAAAATCATAGTTCTCTTTCTTGGTTCTTAAATTTATTTGTATAAGAAAGGAAAATTAATACTCAAATGCTAGTTCTGTTTGTAAAGGAATTACTTTGTCTTATTAAAATACAAATCTCTTCTATAAAGTATACTTGAAGTATGTTATAATAAGTAATATTTGTTTTGAAAGAAGGTTAAAATCACAGGTGAAGATATATTTAATAATTTTCAGAAAACCAATTTTGTCTTGATAGACTCCATTGTATGGTTTTACTACATGTTAAATCATAAAGTGTGAGTTTGATTAGATTTGACATTTAGTTTTTGACAGTTTTTCAAAGAGATTATCTTTGAAATCATTGCTTCAACAAAAAACCTTTAAAAATATTTAACATATATGTATTATTATTATTATTTTGAGACAGAGTCTTAAGCTGTCTCCCTGGGTAGAGTGCTGTGGTGTCACAGCTCACAGCAACCTCAAACTCTTGGGCTTAAATGATTCTCTTATCTTAGCCTCCCAAGTAGCTGGGACTACGGGTGCTATCCCTAACTTTTTGCAAGGCTTATAGTGGAGGCCAATGTCTTGGATGAAATTGTGCCTAAGAAGAGAGGCCAGAGGCATGTACAAATGGTGAAGTAGAGATTAAAAAAAAACTTATGCGGCAACATTTCTTTTATATGTTCACAATAGTGTAATCTGTTCCCGTAGGTGAAAGTGAAGTTTTAAAATGTCATAATCAGATAAGGAGAAAATGGGGCAAAAGAAACATGTCAAAAGCCTTATATTCTGTGAAAATTTATGAGAAGTTTAACATCATAGAAAAAAATTTGTCTGGGATCTTAAGCATATAATCAATTTTTGTAGCCTGTTGAACTGTCTATATTTTTATGATTTTGCTTTTCTTCCTCTGCATACAGGGGTTATCTAGTTGTAATATTGTTTTACTGATTTTTTTTTCTGAGTCAAGTTCCAGCAACTTGAAAAATTTAATAAAGACACCTAATTTTTGACATTTGACTTACTCAACTAGATAATTAAGGAAAAAATTCCCCTCTGAGGGCAATTGGAAATCTAGAACTCTATCAGTTTGTTAAGGCTATGCTAATAAAGTATCACAAACTGAATATAAGTTACTACAGACTGAGTGGCTTAAGCAATAGAAATTTACTGCCTCACAATCTTAGAGGCTGAGAATCTGAGGTCAAGGTGTCAGCCAAGTGATGCTCTGTCTGATCTTTTCCAGGAATCCCTCCTGGATTTTGGAATATCCTTGGCTAGTGGCAGCATACTTCAATTTTCACATTATATTCTCTCTTTGTGTCTGTTTCCAAATTCACCTTATCATAAGGACATTAGTCATATTGGTCTAGGGACTGCACCCTATGTTAGTATGACCTTATCTTAACTAATTACATCTGCAATGGCTCTATTTCTAAATCAGGTCATTTTCTAAGGCATAGGGGATTGGGGCTTCAATATTTGCATATTTGGAAGACACTTCAACCAATTACAAAATCCAATACAACTGTTTTCAGTTTTAAAGAAAATGACTCACCACCTAGTGCTTTTATTTTGCCCCCCCCCCTCCAATGCTGTTGATTTAGAAAAGGGATATATTCATGGGATTCTATCAAATTAATATTACCATTTTTTTTCATTGATTTACTTATTAGAGAAAATTCCATAAGAATCACTGAAAACTTTACATAAGGGAAGATGAAGATGTACAGTGACTGGTCAAATATCAGTATCATAGGTGATGCGTTTTGTAACATACAAGAATTATTTTTACTGTAATTCATTGTAATGCATCTTTGGTGTCCTATTTCCTAATACTATCAATGTCTCTTAGAAAAGTTTTACCTAAGCAACAGGAATATTTTTCAGACTCCCAGAGGTAAGGAAGCTGTTTTCCTGTTAGTAAAAAATATTTCGGAGTCAGGAGTCTCAGGTCTTTCCTATGACACTTGGCGCTCCCTGGGAAATTACAACCTTCTCAAGACTTTAATTTCCTTTTTCTTTGGTAAGGATTTGAAGCCTAACTAGGTTAGGCTTTGTTGGACAGTGCTGTTGAGAGCCTTAGAATCTCCAGTGCCACGGTGACAGGAGCACAGAGAAGCAGAAGGACCAGGGTCCTTCATATCCTGGCACTTCCCAAACCCTCACTCAGGGAATAGCTGTAGAGTAAATAGTTTTATGTACTGGGGATCTGACTATGATTTTGAACCATTGCTACATAACTATCAGATTAAAAACTATCAGATTAGATGCTATGATTTCTTCCTGCACTAAAATTCTATGATTCTTATCATTGGAATCGACATTGTAAACCAAGGCTGCGTATCATGGCTTAAAAAAGAAAGTAAATCTGTAGTGTCTTTAATTAGATCGGATCTTTTCCATTCTCAGAGATTTCCAAGTATGTATTAAAAATCATAAGTCATTAAACCTTATATATTGCCTTTTTCCAGCACTGTCATTTTGAACTTTCATTTAGTCCTATTTGCCAAAAAAGAGCTCATTATTATTAGTATTAAATATCAATTGTATACTCGTCATGTGCAAGATCAGTTTAGATGTTGCAATGAAAAGATGGAGTCTCCACCTTACAGAACTCATAGCCTGGCTGGTGAAACAGGCCAGTAACCAGACTTCATGTACTGGATACTATGGAGCTCCAGGGAGAAACATCTAACTCAAATTGCAGGGAAGTGGGGGCAATAAGCTTCCAAAGTTTAAAATTAATTTTTTTGAAAGCTTTTAAAAAAAAATTTCAGAATATTAATGGGGTATACATATTTTGGTTATATATTTGCTTTTGCACATTTTAAGTCAAAGTTATAAGTGTGCTCTTCACCCAGAATGTGTGCATTATACATGTTAAGTGTGAATTAATCCAACCCCTGCTGCCCTCTTCCTACCTACTTGATTGCAAATGAGTTTTACTCCCATATGTGCACATAGTATTGATCAAATAGTCCAATTTAGTACTGAGTATGTGAGGTATCTGTTTTCCATTCTTGCAATACTTCACTTAGAAGAATTGTCTTTAGTTGGATCCAAGTTGTTACAAAAGATACTAGATTACCATTTTTGTATGGCTGAGAAGTACTTCAAGGTATATATATACCACATTTTATTATCTAGTCTTATATTCATAGGCATTTGGTTGTTTTCACACCTTTGTCGATGTGAATTATGCTGCTGTAAACATTTGAGTGCAAGTGTCTTTATGATAAAATGTCCTTTCTTCCTTTGGGTAAATACCTAGTAGTGTTGATTGATGGAGCAAACTGTAGGTCTGCTTTTAGTTCTTAGGAGTATCCCCATACTATTTTCCAAAGAGTCGGTAGTAGTTTGCAGTCCCACCAACAGTGTCTAAGTGTTCTTTTCTGTTCACATCCATATCAACACTTGTCAGTTTGGGTGAGATGTCATTGTTGTTTTGATTTGCATTTTGCTAATGATGAGCGATGTTGAGCATTTTTTCATTTGCTGGCTATTATATTATCTTCATTTGAAAAGTTTCTGTTTACATCTTTTGCCCACTTTTTAATTGAGTTGTTTGATTTTTTTTCTTGCTGATTTGCTTAACTTTGTAGACTTTGGTTATCAACCCTTCAATGTACACAAATCAATAGCTTTCATGTACACCAATAAGAGTCAAGCTGAGAATCAAACCAAAGATGCAATAACTTTCTCCACCACTCACGGCTTCAAATTTTTTTTAATCATACTAGGGGGGTTAGAATATCAATCTCAAAGGATTTCTAAAATGTCAAATGAAAAAACTTAGATAAAACTTGTACTTAGCATTTAAAAACTAGTGATTATATAAGGTTCCTGAACAGAAGAGGACTGAAAACTCTTGAATAGCCAGAGTTTACGTGAGTTTGAAAGTAGGAGAGTTCTTGCCCCAAAAGAAACGGCATAGGCCATCTCAGGTATGCTCATCATGTTCATGTTCTAAGTCCTATAGAGTCTTTGAAAGCTGGGTATTTGTTTTTAATTCTTGTTTGAAATCTTATTGGATGTATTGGTGTAATAATTAGGATTTTTTCCAAATGGACTAGATACTACTATTCAACTTTGAAGGTGAAAGTCAATCATGGAAATGCTAACAGATTTAAACAACGATGCAAATGTGTATGTCTTCATAGATCAATAAAGAAGAACTAATTTTAGATCACTTTCTTAGCTGTGAAATCCCCTTTCAAAATTCAATTTTATATTTTCCTGAAATTTATGCAACTGAGCCTTATTCTCTGAAGTACAACTTGGCACAGAGAAGTGAAAACCTGGGTGTTATTTAACCACCCCATGGGTTATTTTTCCTTCTTTGCTATGTCATCTTTTAATTTTAGTGTCATATAAAATTAGACAATTTTAGTAATAATACTACCTTTCAGTAAATAAGGCTTTCTTCTATTTTATCACATCATATAATTAAGAACCATTATCTACTGTTAGGGGATTTGGTTAAATTATCTTTAAGTTCATGCAAACAGAATGGATGGTGTTTCATAATCTTAAAAAAGAATCATAGACTCTGGAAGCCGGTGAGAAGCTCTTGTCAACAATTCTCCTTGGTATTACTGCATATTGTCTGATCTTCATCACCAATGTTTTTAAGAACTTGTCAGAGTTTTTATGTAAACTTACTAAAAGGTTTTAGGTTTACAAAACAGTATTAGCTAATTATAACAAGCTCTTTATTGTTAAAGGTGCTTTCTGGGGAGATACTGTATTTTTAGTAGTGATGAATTATGCATTTTAAATATGGATACAATGCTAAACAAGCAGAAATAAAAATTGAAACACATTTTTAATGATGGCATTTAGCAGTATGTTTAATTTTTCCTTTATTTCTTTAAAATGATGTAAAAGGGGGCTTCCTTGTTTCATAAGGCACGATTGAAATTTTTTCTACAATTAAGACAAAATCTTTTTACTTTCTTCAACTTGTATGATATAAATGCTCCAGCACTAGTATCCCTCCAGGTTTCCTTTTCTTTTCTCATTGTATCACAGTGTTGTGATAATATACTTAATTTTAGGTTGCTGAAGATAGTAATTATTGAGATAATGTATTTTGTTTCAGCATGACTCAAGGGGAAGAAGAATTGGTCAAAAGTAGACATTAGCTTGTGGAAACATCTATGATGTCAGACCGCTGAGCAAAATTTTGAGGGCACTCAATCGTTGCTGTCTTTCCTGCTGGTCTTTAAAAATACAAAATAGTTCAGATGACTTCTTAGGTCGTGGACAAGCCTGATCTTTATGGGAAGCATAAATACAGCAGAGACGCAAGCACTCGGTGGGAGGGAGGGGTCAGATGGCAAATAAGGAGGTAGTCAAGTTATTTGTCACTCAATAGAGCGAAACTCATTCTGTGTCATGTGAATTGCGCCCAGTCCGAGAAATTAGAGATTTGTGGCCATTTTCTTGTTTTTTTGTCTCTCGGTAGTCAAATTAATTTTCTTCTAATCAGACAGTTTAACCTTTGAAAGTTTCGCACTCTACAGTCTTAACAAACATTAGTTATTAGCATCAGAAACACAAGAACATTGCAAGCCCTCTAAATACAAATAAATACCAAACAAAAGCACACATTTAGTAAGCAAAAATATAAAACATAAAAGTTCTCTCAGAAAATCAGACATATTGTTAACTCATATATTAACAACAAGATTGTTGCAGAGCAATAACTTAAGTTGTCTGTTTGTGTTTTCATAGAAGAGCAGAAAAACCAAGGATGTGAATCACTGGTCTCGATCACTTGGGCTGTCAAGGTCCTCACAGCAAGCGGTACTATAGTCAGCAATTTTTGAAATAGGCAGCCCAAAAATACCGAGTCAGATGAGAGATAGGCCTTCATTCATTTTTGTTTTTCAGTTATAGGACTGAACACAAGAAGTGTACCATCAGAGAAAAGAATGCAATTCTAAAAATGTTATATGGTTTTCTACATTGATTTACATACTTCTTCATCACAGATGTTGTTCTGTAGATATTCCTTATAGAAATTCTTGGAACTAATGCTAGCTTTTGGGTTTTCCAATTAAATCATTTAGTTTGCTGTTGTAGGTCATCTTACCTGTCGGAGGGGTCTAAGTTATCAAAACCAACCCCATTAATTACAGGAATGGTACAGTGCTCCAGGAGTTTTACCTGCTTTTTTACAGGAGAGTTCACAAGACAGACTGACAGCACAGCAGAAGAAAAGAAATGCAAGCTCTGCTTGGCCCTGAGGGCCTCCCCAACCACACATCAACCGGTCCCAAGGGAGGCTATCACTTGGAACATTTGCCTGGCAGTAGTGTCCAGGGCACAATGGAGGCAGGTGGAAAAAGTCCCAGGGGTGTTTCTAGGCCTCTGCCTTGAGCTGTTGGCCTCTCCACACCCTGCCAGCCCAGATCCCGATTGCCAGTGCCTGGGACAGTCAGCTCCAGCCAGAAATAGACAGTAAAGAGGCCCAGGCTATCTGCTGGCATTGACCTCCTCTAATCTAGACCCTAAGGGCACACACTACTTTGGAGAAACAGAGCTATTGAGATTTGCAAATGGAAGATAGGACCACGGTCTTGAGCTGAGTAGATTTGGGTGATAGACTGTCATTCTTCTCACAAACACAAACATGGAGGAACACTGGGATTCTCCCCAAGTCTTCTTCCCCAGTCTAGTAAGATCTTCACTAAAAGTAAAAAACCAGCACCTACACCTCTAATTGCCCTAGGGGGATGGGTCTGTGAGAGCCTGGGAATGAGCAAGAGGCTCTCATGGGGGGTTGGTAGGGCTGTCCCCTGCTGGGCTGGTGTCTGTGGTGGGCCTGTCAAGTCCTCACGCCACCCCTCCATGTGCAGAGAGAGGACAGAGTTGGAGCCCTCCCTAGTCTCCCCTTCATCCCCCTCAGGACCCTGATGTTGTTTAAGGATACATCCTGACACCCTTTCCTTGGCCAGACATTGTCCATGGGTTGTATATTTCAGGCCCACAATGGGTGACCAACACTGGACACTGTTGAGTGGAGGATGTGCTGTTAATGGTGACATTGGGACAATAGGCATCCGCTGAGACACATGGCCCCTGCCAGGGGCAATTGAGAACCTTGGAACACACCAAGGTGGGATGTGGCTGGCTGTTCCTGGGACTTTTCCTGACACCCCATGTCTTGGCTGAGTAGTCAACATGTGGTCATGGGGAAGCCCTCTGCTGAAGAGCCAGTTCAGTGAGTACCCCGGTGGGTAGGGGTCTTCAGGGCCCTGGTGGAAGCCACTATCCAGGGAGAAGTGTGGCAACTTACTTTGGTGAAGGAGCACTCTAATTCTATACATTATCACATGAACGGCTTCAATGTAACATTAGTTAAGAAGATGACTTATAACAATACAGGCAATATTGATAATTCCTTTCAAATTGTCTGTTAGAGGAAAAGAAACTTTTAATACAGAAGTTTTAAATCCTAAAAAATTCCATCATCTAATAGATGCTTGGATGTACGGGAGGGCCCTCATGAGTGACATAGCCCCAAATGGGCTTATTGCCTCTCTTCCCCCATCCTCCTAGGGCATCTTCCCGAATCAGGCTTGAATTTTCTGTCAGACCTCCATCTCCAGTAAGTACCCAAGCCCTGTCAATTCTACCTCCATGTATTGTTTCAGCCTCTTTCTTCTTTGTATCCATGACACCTGTCCTCATTTGGGACCTTTTAAAAAAATCACTCCCCCAATTAAAAAAATAGTCCCCTAATTGATGTTTTCCTCCAATCTAATCTTCTCCAATGCATCCTCCATATTTTAGGTAGAATTATTGTTATTTTTTTATATACTCATCTATTATGGGGCATTTTTTCATTAAGACCCTTCACTGACACTTTGTCCACATGATGATGTAAAAACCTTAGTAAGCACATGTGGCTCTCCCTGAAGTGGTCTCTGCCCAATTCCTTTCATGACCTAACTGCCTGTGCCCACAGGATCCATCTGTGCTGTACTAATCACAGTTTCAAGAATTTACAGTGTTTTTTTATGCCTCTGTGGTTTTGCCACTGGTTTTCCTTCTGCTGAGAATGCCATCCCTCTCTTTTTCAACTCCCTTCTCTCTCCCTATATCCCCAGGGTTTATCTGGCAAAATCATCTTCATGCTTTGAAATTCATTCCCTGAAACTCACACTTCTTTAGGAAATTTCCCCTGAACTTTATCTTCTCTGCTTGTCATTGTATCATTAGCTCCTACCATAACACCTCGCACTTGGACACGTTTCAGTAATTGCTGGGTAAGAGGATGGTGATGTCACAAAGTATACGATATTAGATCACGTAAGATTCTGCCACCTAGTTTGGTTTGTTGCTTTGTCCCTTGGCTGATAGGGGAATAGAGGTTGTCTTTTTCCTACTTGCTCTTGTATAAAAATTAAAAAATTCCTTTCTGGTTATATTTAAAGAAGAGATCTATGTAACTAGTATTTAACCAAGCCTGGTGTTAGATCCTAAGGTAATCCTAGCATTTGGGCATAGAGAAACTTTGACCCTGGAAGGTCTTTTATTGATTGGTTGAGATGTTGAAATTTACAGAGGGATGTGGAAGGGCTGAGGATATTATTTCACTAAATTTTTTTTTTACATTTTCCCTATTTCACTAAATATTTAAAGCATATTAGAACTAATAAATTTTTACACATCAATTGCAAATTATGTGCTTGTAAATATATGTATTTAATGGGAAATGCTTTAAGGATAAAAATTACCATTAACATAGAACTGAAAAAAATAAATAGAATATTCTTATAATACTTTGGGTTTCTTAAAATATAATGGCTAATGTTTGGTTAATGTTTTTATAGTATCTTTGAGTTGAACCAGAAATGAAGAGGACAGCTAAGCTGTCTACAGAGGAAGAGCTAACAGATAAACTGCACTGTGAATAATATGAGGAAGTACAGAGAAAATAAAAAAGGAGCATAATTACACATAGTATAAAAATACTTCAAATAAAGTAATACAGCACAACCTTAAAAACAAAAGGTGCGAGGGTGAAGGCGCGAAACTCAGACGAATGTGATGAAAGCATGCAAGGGAGACTTATGTTCCTCTTGTGACCAGTATGCCTGGCTCTACAGACCCAGAATGTATGCCTGCATAGTTCTCCTATTTCCCAGGAATAGCATTCAAGTACCTACCTAGCCTAGAAACAGCTCTCTCCCTTAATTGCCCAAGAAGCCGAAAACTCCTTAAAACTAAAGGGGAGGCTATTCTTATTTCCAGTATTAGGTGTAGAGAGAACAGTAAAGTTTGTTCACTAAGACCTTTTCCTCTCTCGGCCACATAATGTCATTGTCAGTGAGTAGCACTTTCTGATGCCTGCTCACTGGTTACCAGTGACTGCCACGCTGGGCCGGGATGACTGAATCCGAAGGGCTTCCTATGTTCCTCACACACTGTGCCCAACACCCTGCCCCAAAGCACGGCTTCAGTCTTTGCTGAACCCTGAGCTAACAGTCTAGATTGCCCCTTTCATAGGATCCCATTGTTCTTTGCTACTCTAGTCCTGTACTTCCCTGTGAAAATGATCTACCATCTCTAGCCTTAGTGGTAAGTTCTGCCTATAAATGAGTGGGACATCTTTTGCTATTTTTTATATCAGTCTTCCAAGACCTCAGATTCCTCCTCTCCATTTCTGTCTATATCGTACCCAAACTAGCCAGGACTCAACTATCCAAAAACCAACTGCATTTTGCATCTCCCTGTTGATATGGGAGAAAACGTTAGGTTTCTGTGACCCTTGAAGGGAAGCCTATTGTCTAAAAGTATTGGGATGTGCTTGTCTTGCTGATGGGGTGTTGACTGAAATGCCCAGACCCCAGACATGCTGTCCTTTCCAAATGTGGTTTGTTCTAAAGAGGTAAATCCCTTTCTTAAATCTCCTCCTTTGTTTACTGAAATTATTTTCTGGACGTTTGCATTGATGATATGTTTCCATGGAATCTTAGAGCTTTCTTTCTGCCTTCACTCTTTGAGATGTTTAATCCATGGAGGAAAAGTAGCTCGGGTTATTATTGTCTGCTGAATAGTGTGGAGATGAGAAATGTATAAAGCTGATAAGACTGACACATTGGAGGGCTTTGCCACTAGGGATTCCTGTATTGGGGTTTGGCTTCTTGGTGTGGTTCAAAGCACATGCTTCTGAAACAAAGTAAGAAGTGAGATGTTTCCTCTGCCATAGTGGCCAGGAACCTCAGGAAGTTGAAAACCATGACCATTTCATGGAACTGCAGATTGGATTTGCTATCATCTTTCCAAAGTATTTTTTGCATATTGCCAATTATTTTTCTATTCTCTACTTTCTTTGAGGTCTATATAACCTGCATTTATTCTAATTATTGAGCACTACGGTAGTGGTGGTGATGGCAGTGATGGATAGAGAGAAGGATTAGACAAAGTCAATTCAAGAGAGAATAAAAAATAGAAGAAAGGAAGGAAAACAAATAACTCATAGTTACAGAGTTTTATGCTTATGTGCTTTACTGAGTATGTAGTATATGTTCTTAACAGTCTTAACTGATATTTGCAGGAAATAATCAAAAACATTTCCTTTAATCTACACTATGAGTCTATGGAGAAGATGAGAAGCCTGGGTGTTAAATAACTTACCCACATGATCTAATCGATCATGGAAAATGGAACTTAGACCCACACCTGTCTGATTTGTTCTATTGTAATGCTCTCCTAAATTCCGGACCATTTATTCTATAGGCAGGGGAGAGGCACCAAAATATGTTAGGCAAGGAGGATGCTGATCTGATCAGATTTATAGCTGATTTATATTCATATATCAAGTATGATGGACAGGTAGTCCTAGAGAAGTGGAGACCCAATCTGGAAGCTATATCATTGTCAAGGAAAGTTGTAATGAGCCCTGAAGATCATTCATTCATTTATTTGTTCAACATATATTAATTGAACACCCACTACATGCCAGGTTTTATTCTAATATTTAGGGATATAACAGTGTATAAGTACAAAAAGGACTGAGTCTCTCCTTTCATGGGGCACACATCTGAGTTGGAGGGGGAATTTTATATATATATATACACATACAAAAAAAACCATTACATAATCTATATGCTATTATAGACACAGATGGGAACACTTTGGTAGGACCCCTTGTAGGACTTTGAAAGATGCTGAGGGGTCCTGAGGTTGAAGTTCTACTAGCTCCTTGGAATCTGCCTTTGACATGCAGTGGCCTAGGTAAAGCTCCTTAACATCTCATCATTGAAAATTAAATAACATTTAAATTTTGTTCCACAGATTTATGGTCCCTCCATAAGTAAGTCACTTCAGATCCTTCTGTCCTCAGCCTCTTCTGAGCTTTCATTCAGCTCCTCCAATGTGTCTTATTCAATCTAAGCTCAGGCCCTTTAATCATGCTTGTCCTTCTTCCTAGAAGACTCTTTCACTCCCTCTTTACCAGGTCTCAAGTTTCCTTTTTTTTTTTTGGCGTGGTTTTTAGCCGGGGCTGAGTTTGAACCCACCACCTCCATATGGGGCTGGCACCCTACTTCTTTGAGCAACCGGCGCTGCCGTAGGTCTCAACATTGCTCAGAAAAGTCATCATAGACTTTGTCTAAATTAGAGCATTCTCACCTGACTATTCTCTTTTGCTGCACCTCCTTTCCCCTTTATCCTATAATTGCTATAATTGTCTATAATTGCTTCTTTTGTGTGTTAATTTTTAGTATGTGTCTCCCCCATTTGGTTGTGTGCTCAAGAGCAGAGAAGGGGTTTGTTTTGTGTGTAAGTACAGTGATTGTCACATAACAAATGCCAATTAATATCTGTGCAGAGAATGAATGAACACATGACCAGTTGGTGTCGCCTGTTGAAGGCCAACTTGCATGATGCTACTTGCAGGAGTAGCTCTCTGTCTTTGGACATCCTCTCATTTCTGTCTCCATCCGAGGAGCAGTGTTCGTAGTTGAATTATCTTCAAATATTTCTTAGTCCTTGAGGTTTAAAGACTTGACAAATAGCATTTATTCTGACAAGTGCTTCTGAAAGAAATCCTCTTTTGTCTGCAAGAATACTACACTGAACTACAAATTTTTCTTACCAGGAGAGTTTTCTTTAATTATTGAACGTTTTTTCATTGGATTTCCTACCTTTCACAGGTTGGAACGTCCTGAGTTTTTCTTCTGGCCTCTTAGTTTCTGCACCATTACAATTTGTTTTAACTATGATTTTGATTTGCTATTTCAAAGCTTCTCCTGAATTACTGATTCTTACTCCTGTTGCTTGGTTCTCCTTTTTTCTAGGTTCATGCATGTTTGCTTTGTAGCTTAGTAGCATTCACACATGCAACAAATTTATTTCAATCTTTACTACTGTGACCTACAGATTTTTAGCACTCACTTCTGGCACGTATTTTGGGGATTTCATTCATTAATTCTCTGCCTTTCATTCACCTGCTGCTGACCAGGCTGTTTGCTCAATTCCAGAGTCTGTTTTCAGTTTTTCCAGGCTGAGGCTTTAATCCTGAGGTCCTACCCCTTTGACAGCAAGGGTTTTGTGGAGCTGCCTGCATTTCAAGGTCTGTGCAGTCTTCTCTGCAAAATACCGACTATTCAACATAAACCACCTAGTACTAGAATAAACTTTATAACATAAATTTGATGATCATTTACAAAAAGCAGAACATAAATAATAGAGAATAAATGTAACATTTACCTTAATTTGAATAAAGTCTATATTTCATTAAAAATGATAAACTAAGCATACTTAACTAGGGAATTAAAAAAAGTATTTACAGAAAATTGCTAATGTCTTTTTGTACACTAACTTCATCATGCTTTTTGCCCAGGTTAAAAATTAGTTGTCTGTTGTTTGCCATCCTTTGAAATACTGCATAGCCAAGCTTTTGGCCTTCAAGTGCCAGAGTCATCCTGGGTTAGTTCCTAATTTTAGCAATATCCTGAGATGACACTCGGAGATCCCTGGGGCCTCTAAGAGCCAGTCTGAATCCACTAGCCAACTGACTAACTTTTAAACAATTTGTCCCACAAAAACAAAAACAAAAAAAACGCAAACCTGTTTTGTTCCCCCTGCCCCAAGATATCATTTACTGGGAAAGGACCTGCTAAAATTATAAGTTTATTATGATGATTATTACTTAAACATTTTAGATAGTTCTTTTCCATTCACTGATACTTCTAAAAATGCAGTCACTTATGCAATTTTATTATACTTCTCTTAAAAATCAGTGTTTTTGTTTGTTTGTTTTTTTATTTATACATGTATTTTATTATTCTTCATTACATTATTCCCCCCCTACTTAGATCTCTAAGTACTCTCCAAACATCCTTCCAAAAGGAACGTATTAGTGTGCATTCCCACCAGCAGTGTCAGAGTGTTCCCTTTTCTCCACATCCATACCAACATCTCTGGTTTTGGGATTTTGTCTTGTGGGCTAATCTTACAGGAGTTAGGTGATATCTCAGAATAGTTTTGATTTGCATTTCCCTGATGATTAAGGATGGTGAGCATTTTTTCATGTATCTGTAGGCCATGCACCTGTCTTCTTTAGAGAAGTTTCTCTTCAAGTCCTTTGCCCACCCTGAGATGGGATCACTAGTTCTTTTCTT
>CAUYON010187740.1:0-17628 GCA_963573935.1 Arctocebus calabarensis
ATTATCTAAATTTTTAAATATAATCTGTCTCCCTTCAGATTCCTCAGCGGCATCATGAAAGTGAACCAGTTAATGTTGATGAAGCTACAAGATTAATGGCTCTGTTGTAATACAATGGTGATGCATCTAATTCCTCAAAAAGACCAATAAATTAAATGTTTTATACAACTTTATTTTAAAAAATCTTGTTAATGTACAGGCATTGGCACATTTTAAAAACAAACTACATAAACAGATCTTTCCTATAATCTAGGAAAGTGGAATGTCAGAAGTCAACCAAATGTGATAAACTTAAAGTGCTAGAACAGAAGGCACTTCACAAACTCTGTTCACTGAAACAGTCATATATCCTCATTTACATCCTTCACTTTATAAGTGGCAGTGAATGTCTGAACTGAAGGACATACAAGAATACAATTTCATGGCAGTAAAAATATATGACAACAAATGATGAGCCCTTTGCTAATTTATTTTGTTTTTGCTGACCTATACTTTCTTCTCATAAAAGAAAAAGAAAAAAACAAAGAATTCAGAATTGGAAGAAAAGTTGAAATTCCAGAATGTAATTACTTGGGGGAATGTGGATATTAAATCACTTTTCCTATAAAGTAGTCAGAGCCCTATATTTTTATGCCAGGCCCACTGGCTCATGCCACTTTCAGGAGTAGAAAGGGCTAATGGGACAGCTGTTGAGAAGTTTATTCAGTGAAGGTGCGAAATATCCCCAAATGATTCCTTTCCCTCAAAATGCAGGGAAAGAGCCAGGCACAGTGGCTCATGCCTGTAATCCTAGCACTCTGGGAGGCCAAGGCAGGTGGATTGCTGAGCTCACAGATTTGAGACCAGCCTGAGCAAGAGCAAGACTCCATTTTTATGGTTAACGTTTTGTGAAATAAAAAAGTATTAGGGAAGAACACTTCAGAATCAGTGAACTAACAAGGTGTTACATTCATTGTTTTAAATACTTAGGTTATTAAGAAGTCTAAAATGTTATACAGTTAGAGGTAGTTAACAGTCCCGGTTTCCATGGAGTCTAATAATTTAGTATCTGAACATCAAATAGATCACAAACTCCTTCATTGTCATCTAAGTTAAAGTTGTAGTCATCTGCCGGGGTAGGAGAAAGCCTTAAAAGAGGAAACACTACAAACAAAACAAATGAAATATTAGAGACAGTCACTACATGTGACAAATGATACTTAACATAAAATGCACTCAAGTACATCAAACTGTTTGCTATGTGACATGTATTTTTTTAAGTATTAAAAAATGATCAGATTATTTGTTTAATGTATATTTTAAGAAAATGTACAATTTATACATTAAGTATTGGTTTTACCTTGAGATAGAAATTAAAATTTATTTACCACTTTGAGAACAAAATTGTGAACTAGACTTACTAAGTTTTCAGACATTCCCTACTTCTACATAAATGTTTGTGACATCTCTCAGTGGTACCATTTACTAATTAACTGCTACCACTTCCTAGGTAATTGCTATATTTTTTTGGGAATTACAACTCTGAATCCAAGAACTTAATGGAAGATGAAACCCAGATAAAAATTATTTTTGTGGCCTAATGATTTTTAAGAATTTTTCAGATTAGATGACAATATGGCTAAGTAACATTTCACATTGGCAGCTTGAAATTGGCCATGGTAGGGGTATTTACAAAAGTGGGTGTTCTGATCACCTATTGATTTTGATGTATTATTTTACTCTTCTTGGGCCAAATTCTTCAGGAGTAGAAAGGGCTAATGCACCAGCAGTTGAGAAGTTTATTCAGTGAAGGGGAGAAATATCCATAAATGGATTCTTTTCCCTCAAAACGCAGACAAAGAACCAGGTGCACTGGCTTATGCCTGTAATCCTAGGTCTCTGAGAGGCCAAGGCAGGTGGATTACTAAGCTCACAGGTTAGAGACCAGCCTGAGCAAGAGCAAGTCTCCATCTCCAAGAAGAGCCGGAAGTTTTGGCAGGTGCCTGTAGTCCCAGCTACTCGGGAGGCTGAGGCAAGAGAATCACTTGAGCACAAGAATTTGAAGTTGCTGTGAACTATGACACCAGGGCACTCTACCAAGGGCAACAAGTGAAACTGTCTCAAAAAAGAAAAAAAAATGCAGACAAAGAAAAAAAAATTCTGAAGGATGCCTCCCACTTTCTGTAAAGTATTAATTATTAAAGGAGGATTTTCATAAATCATAGTAAGGCAGTTAGAAAATGTAAGTTTTTCATTTCTTTTAAATCATGTCATTCATTTATAAATCCTAGGAAAGCAGCACTGATGTATAAGATAGTAAAATTTTAACCTACTTACCATCGGAAGACATTAACTCATCAATGATATCTCCACTAATGGATCCCGCTGGAGAAAGAAATGAATAAAGTTTTGTTACATTTCTGTTTACATTCTTTGTTTTGCAGTTTTGGCCAGGGCCAGGCTTTAACCCACCAGCCCTGGTATATGGGGTCAGCAAGCTACTCCTTGAGCCACAGGTGCTGCCCATTTCTGTTTACATATTTCAATAGTAAAAGGCACTTTACTCTTAAATGGAGCCATGCCAGCAACCTTACTGACACTGCATATCTGAAGTCCTAATACTTTATGCAAAGATCATTTTCATGAGCACCTACTGTGGGATTGGCATTACTTTCATACTTCCAAACTCAAGATGAAAACCAAAAGACATCATCCTCTTCCAAAACTGAGCCAATTTTATAGAGTTAGTGATAATGTAATTCTCCCTGTCACCCAACCTTAAAACTTCAACCTCCCTTTCCATCCTGTTAGCTGTATCTCCAGATCTCACATGTCAATGTTGCCATTTTGCCTAGACAGGTATTTCTCAAATCTGTTCATTAAGTCTCTTCCTGCTCCCATCAATTTTAGCCTTAGTGTTTTCTGTTGCGTAAGTGCAAATATCTGATCTTCAATCGCCATAGCTTCTAATCTCTTTGCTTCCCAAGGTCAAATGCATCTTTCCCAATCATGTCTTGTGCTCAGCACTCTATAGTCTAACAGTGCTATTTGCCTTGGTCACAGATCTTCACTGGCTGATTGGCTAAAAGTCCTAACTCGGTCTGATATTCGAGGCCCTCTCTAACTGGTCCAAAATTACTTCCCCTAGTATTTCCAAACATAAACCCATATGGAAACCAATATACTAACTGTGTCTAAACTAAACCATATAATCCTTGCCTGCTTTATCCCAATTAGAATGTAAGCTTTTTAAGGACTATATCCAAATGAGCAATCGTATAGGAATATTTATAGGGGAAGGATAGAGACAACAAGAATCTTAAAAAAAATTCCATGTTCAGTTAGATCGTTTTAGGTTCACTTGTAACTATTGTAAACTCCCATAATAGCAATGAGACATACCCCAGAGGTAAACATAATTTGAATTATTTACAATATAGTTTTTAATTATCTGCAATATGGTATCTATGTTAGCATAACTAATTCATTGGCAATATGGTATCTATGTTAGCATATCTAATTCATTGAGCAATCATTGAAAGAATGCCTACCATGGATCCCCTTTATTTGGAATTATTAAGGACTTCCTAAATACCTAGCCAAATATGACAAGGAATTTTTGAATTTAGAGGAGTTGTGCTTCCTAGCCCTGATACCCAGTTTTTAATGTTTTAGCTATTTATCATTTCCTAGATGAAATAATTTAGGGGGGAAAGACTTCCCAAATAAAAAGTACAACAAAGAATATGGAAAGACAGGATGCGTATGTTACTGTTTTACCAAGTTTTATTTTTCTTAAAGGTAGATAGAACATACTTTAATTATTTATCCTAGACATACTCAGAGGTAAAAGACTCTTACCAAGTACATGGAAAAAGGAACAGTTTCGACTTAATTGATCCCCAAAGTTGAATCCTTAGGAAAACAGCAAATCTTGCCCCATAAGTATCTTTCTTTTCTCAGTATTCATAGTTCTATACAGAGTCTTAACCATACTATATTGTACTTAATTGAATATTTCTGAGTATGTGTATTTGTATGAGACAAATAGTAGTAATAAAGATAGGATCTATTTTTAAATTTTCTTCATAAATACCTATCCCAGTGCTGGGCACACAGGAGACCCTAAATGAATAGTTAATCACTTTAAGCTAACTATTTTGCCTCCTGTGTATTAAATAACATCACTACTGATAAATTCAGAAAAACTATCCAACTTGTTTAATATACAGTCATATGTTGATTAACAACAGGATCTGTTCTAAGAAATGTATCAAGCAAACATGATAGTGTACTTAAATAAACCTAGATGGTATAGCCTACTCCATTATATAGCTCCCTTGTAATCCCATAGGGGCATCATCATAACCATGGTCCATCACCAACTGAAACATCATTATATAGCACTGACTATAGTATAAGTTGAGCATCACTAAAGTGAAAATCCAAAATCTGAAACTTTGAGCACCAACATCATACCACATGTGGAAAAATCCCACGCCTGACTTCATGTGATGAGTCATGGTCAATACACAGTCAAAATTTTTTGTGTACATAAATCAAAAATATTATATAATCTTACCTTCATGCTATGTGTGTAAAGGGAACATAAAACCTAAATGAATTTCATGTTTAGACTTGGGCCCCACCCCCAAGACATCTCCTTATGCATATGAAAATATTCCAAATTCTAAAAAACTCCAAAACACTCTGGTCCTAAGCACTTTAAATAAGGGATATTCAACCTATATTCATATTTTCCTTTCTCTTAACTGTAAAGCAAAGGCTCTGAACCCACCGGAAGATATATCGGTAGCTGGTGCCGGCTGGAAATTCTGGCTTCTTTCAGAGACATGCTGCTCAGGGAGATTCTGAGGTACTATGTTGGATTTCTGTGGAGTTACTGGAGTTGAGGACTGAGAGGAAGACTGTGTGAGGTCATCAGGTGGGGGAACAGGAAAGACCACAGGCTTAGATGAACTGGACTCTTTATTTATAAGCAGCACGTGGATAGGTCCTGAACAGCTCTTTAGATTGATCTGATATTTCTTTTGTCCATTCTGACCCTTTGAAGTTATTGGGTAAAAACAAATAAATAATTATTAACAATTCAGCTACCCTGAAATAAAAAATAAGACAAGCAAAACTTTTGGGGACTACTAACTACATATATATAACAAAGTCATTATGTCAAAACACAAGAGTAGAATGCGATTTTGAGGGCTCTACACCACCTGCTTCTAAGAAGTAAACTTTTCTCAAACACTAATCATTAAAAACTCTCAGGTGTAGAATTCTGAAGGCCACCCATTTTTACTGGGTGTTTTCTATACGTCTGTGCCCAGCAGAGCATGAACTCCATCCCCTGGAGTCAGCTGGCGAGCGTGTGTACTCATCTCAACATGCTTTCTTAATTTACAACTACAAGGCCTATCCAGAAAGTATCCAGCCACATATGTCTCTATTTTTCATATTACATGGCCGAACACTTATCAGACAGCCCTCATATTGCACAAATCAAAGCTTTTTTCCCCCATTCTATGAGCATAAAGATAACTGATTTTTCTCCAGAGAAACAAATATAAAATCCTTGCAGTTCAGGAAATTAACTTCTATCTCAGGCTTCAGATTCTTCTAATATAAATGCCTAAATACAAACTTTTATTCTACTATAATAATCTTTTTCTACTCCCTTTTTTGGTTGTTAACAACTTTCAGATCAGTTTGTTTTAGAAATTCTGAACCTGAAAATTCAAATCACGAAATTCATCTACAGCATTGAGTCAATAAAAGTCTTTGAATCAGTAAGGCAGAAAATGTAAAAGATTTAATTTAGGGCAAAAGATCATTGATATTTAAATTGAACTTTTTCCTCAGTTGGGATTTTTATATCAGTTATAGATGTGGCCATTTTAACCAAAGTTTAAAGATTACTGACCACATCATTAGCATCATTAGTCACTTCTTTACATCTTGGGTCTCAAATAAAATCAAAATTTAAAAAAGTAATCAAAGTTATTTAGCAAATTAACTTCACATTTTAATTACATGGTTTTTACATTTTATTTGAGCTACTGATATCAAGAAATGTCTAAGATGGTCAAAAAACTTAAAAATCATCTATGATTCAGTTACTTCTACAATTTTACAAAAGTGTTAACGACATCCAGATACCTATACTTTTGAACATAAAACTTGAAAGTAATAACTCAAAAGTGTTTACACAGTAACTAGCTCATGTTCAGCTAAGGAAAAAATATTGGTGCTTCTTGAAAGTAGACTCATTTTTTTTCTACTTATATAGAAGTTATCCTACATACCATTTCTGGAATAGGTACCTCCAACTGTGTACCAGAAGGTGCTCGAATGGCCAAAAGTGTATCACCTAGTCAAAAAAATAAATATAAAAGATTATAGAAAAAAACTGTTGATCATAGAACATAGCAGCGGGACTGTGGACTCTGGAGTCAGAATGTTTGGTTCAGTCTCAGAGTAGCTGACCTTAGGCTTTGGTTTTTAATTTTACAAAATGGGAGAAATATAACTTACTGCCTTGGTTTGTTTTAAGGATTAAGTAAGATCATACATATATTAGCAACTCTGAGAACAGGATTAATACTCATGTTAACTTTATTCTCATTAATAAATTTCAGCTTCTGCTAATTTATTAGCTAATTTATTAACTAATAAATTTGCTTCTGTTCTAGTCTCCTGTAAAATCTGTATTTCTTAAATCCTTTTAGCCTCAATTAAATTAACAGTTTATTTGATCTATTTAAATGACTGAGGATTCTAGAAATAAGGTATGATACATGAACTCTTGAGGTTAACTGAATTTATTTTTGAAGCCAAATTCTACAACAGATCTCTGTTGAGTTGCAGATTAGTACAACTTTCCCCAAACTGTCCTAGACAGCTCAGGAAACAGAGTAAACCCACACATACTTCCAACAAACTTGTACATGGAAAGTCAGATTCCACTTAACAAGGTACTTGACCAAATTTTTCCTTAATATGCAGACAATATAGAAAACTGTCCTTTTAATAGAACATGCATAAGTAAGTAGAAATATGTATGCAAAATTAAGTTTTGTGTTGCAACTAGAGGAACACAAGTCCCTCTCCCCATTTTAGTTATATTAACTATTAGCACGATATTGTCATTTCAGGGGGCAACATGGCAGCAGGGCATTGAATAGGAGTAGGTTTAATGGTTATAAAATGGCTTCACCTAATTCTTTCCTCATTTTTGGGGGGGGTTTTATTTGTGATCACCATACTTGCTGCCTATGGTTTCATAAACAGTGCTCGTAAGAACTGTGTTCAAATTCAAGTTTGGTCACTGACTTTGTGACTCTCTGACCTTAAAACTGTTGCTTAACCTCACTCTGATTTGGTTTCCCCTTCATCCCCACCCACCTTTATGCCTACCAAGGAAGTTAATGAAGTCAAAGTTGCGAAAAGCAGTTCTTATGAAAACAAAACCCAAAACAGGCATCAATACACAGTAAAGAGTGAAATGCAGTGTCTAACAACTTCTGAGAATGAGTACAAAGGGAATTCTGAATCATTCTACATTGAATGGGTTAATCAGCGGAAGAAAGTATGAAAAAAATCTAATAGTACTTACCGTTAAAACAATTACAGATGTCTTCATGAGTTACATAGGAAAATTTACTGTCACAAGAATTAAGGAATAACATTTATATCAAGGTCTAGGCTTTACATTAATATAATAAATCTGATGGCCAAAATAACTCAATGGTCCAACACACACAGATAAAAAAGAACAGAAGTACAGTATGATCAAAATATTTCTGATTGTATATGAAGCACATTCTGCCTATGACTGCACCAATGTACACAATTATGATTTAATAAAATTATTTAAAAAAAAAAAGAACAGAAGTCTAGTCTGAAAAAGCAAACAAAGTCCATAAGAGGAGTTGCTCCCCTTGCTCTGAGAAGCCATTCCAATTTCTATCACATCTGAAGATCTTTGGGAGATAGAAAAGAATGTACAATCTTTATGACGGTGGGGGTTTAAGGGGGGGAGGGATACCTTGGTAAAGGAGGCTAACAGCCAGAGTGAAGAGCAAATAAGGGCTCCTCATCAAGAATCTACTGGGGTCATCGTTTTGTGTTCTCCTATGAGCTTGTCAATCAGAGGAGACCACAAAAAGAGACAGGAATAAGGCTCTGGACAAAAAAGGTTTTTTAATACTCACAGGGCCCAAGACAAGAGGCAATGCTGGCCATGACATCAGGATAGTCAGAGGGCAAATGACAGAGGCAAGAGAAAAGCACTGGGCCAGACGTTTCATGGGATTTCCTCGGGAAAGACAAGATAAGGCAGGGTGGACACTTCAGGATGGGGTCTTTTGAAGAAACAATGTAGGCAGGCTCTGAGCTATGGGGTGGTCCAGAGCAGTCTGGTACCCAGCCCAGGATGATTAAGGCAGAGAAATATTGCCACTGGATGTACAAGCCAGAGAGAGAAGGTCTGGCCCTGGATAGTTAACTTGTATGTCAAAGGCATAATCCTGGCTTTGCCCTTGCTGTTTCTAAGAATTGGCTAGTCTCAGGATGGGCAGTCTCTCCTCAGCCAGAAAGGTTGTTTTTAGGATGTCAAAGTATCATAACATATAGAAAAATGCCCAGATGCTGAGTGATGTAGCCAGCACTGAGAGTGCTTTCTCCACTTACATTTGTACTAATAAGAAAATGAAACACACCAAGACTGACTCTTGTTTCAAAAAGAATAATTAAACCATGAGAAAACAATAAATGTATGTATTTAGTATGCTATTGTATGTATGATTTTACTGTGTTCTGATTATGTATGATTTCATACGATTTCTCTGTACAAGAAAGTAAAGTACATGTACATATCAGTACAGTAGGCCTAGGTACTTATGTTGGCCACTTCCATGTAGTAACCAGGTTGTTATAGTCCCTTGGGTGGTCAAGTTAGAGAGTTTCTACTATATATATAATCATTGTTTGGGGAATTGAGAGTGGCTGGAATCTTGTAAACCAGAGCAGCAAAGTCTAAGGTAAATGGCTTGTGAATCCTGGGACCCCACAGGGCACAGCTTAAAAACTCCCATTGTTCTCAAACTGTTAAGGACCTCTGATCTGAGCTCAGATCCACAAAAAGGAAATAACAAATGAGATTATGAACTTGTTCACCAAATACAGAACAATATGAAAAATAAATTATGTTGTATACCTTAGTCAAAATCTTATAGTTAGTGATACAAGATAAAACACAATTAGTTTCCATGAGACTACAGGTAAATTCACAAATCGGGAGAATCACAGATACCTAAGAGAAGACAGGGGTTTGTAAAAAGCACATGTATATATCACTCATGTTATTCCCCCCCACAATGTAATATAATAGACATATAAGCCTTGGACCCCTCTCCTCCATTAGGAACTATCTTTGGGCTAATATCATGGATTAATTGTGTGCCTGTGATATTTCATCTTCAAATCAAAATTTTTCAAAACTTTTGAAAGTTGCTGAATTTTTTCCTCTTCAAAACACTGAACATAATTATTTAAAAATACCTATGCAGGGCGGCACCTGTGGCTCCAAGGAGCAGGCTGCTGGCCCCATATGCCAGAGGTGGTGGGTTCAAACCCAGCCCTGGTCAAAAACTGAAAAAAAATAAATAAATAAAAATACCTATGCAATGGTATTTGCGATGGTAATGTGCCATTAACAATGGCTTCTAATATTCATGGACCCTCTAAGCACACCTTGGCTAGCATATTATATCCATCCTATCAATACACAGACTAAAAGTAGGCTAACATTTTTTCTTCAGTGCAAGACTGTAATAATGTCAAAGGATATACTACATAATTTAAAAAGGTAATTTTTTTTAAAATATCAGTATATATTATTAGAACTGAAATTATAGAATAATTTGAGTAAATTATTAATTGAATATAATAAGTTAAATAACAATATAAAATTGAAATGTTATATTCACTAACAAAACTTAACTTCTAAAAACAAACTAGTTGACCTTCAGACTGAAAACACTTATATATATACACACACACACACACATTCCATAGCTGTATTCCATGTATAACTTATTTAAAAGGATATCTATTATTAACAGAGTCGTCCATCACATTTTTGATGCTCTGTTGTAGCCATGACTTCTGCTGATCAAGTTCTCTTTCTTTCAGTTCTAGATCTTCAATTTCAGCTTTGAGATATCTTAATCTATCTATGACTTCTTTAGTATTACAGCCAGCACCAACACCCCTTAGATGAGAAAATTGCAACCTTTTAGAATTTTGATGGAATTAAAAATAAAAAATGCTCTATGGAGGGGACACATTTGAAGAAGAGAAAGTATCTCTTACATTTAAGCATAGAACCAGGCAACAGTTAAGAAATGACAACATGTATTTTAATCAATTATTATTTACAAGGTACACATACTCCTATGTATGAGACATAGCTCCTATTTTTAAAAGTTTACATTAGTTGGGTAAATAAAGGCTTACTAAGAAAAAGATAGATACAGAGAGGTAGTAGCATTTGCCAAATAAGTGGCTTGAGGGAGAAAATAAGATTTTAATTTTAAGAGTGAAAATTCAACAGTCAAGACATATATGTTCCAATATAGGGGTGACATACAGAGGTCCAGAGAACTGTGTCCAGTAAAAATGGAAGTCTCTGGGAGGATTAGGGCAGAAGGCTCAAATAGAGAAATTAGGAGAAATTAATATCGGATAATTCAGATTTTGCTGAGCAAAGGGAAGAAAAAGGAAAAGTCTTAGAAGAGAGTGCTGGTTTATAACTTACTTCCACTGGATACTATTCTTTGACTTCTTTTCAATCAGGTCAATTCCTTCTAAGACATTGGTGATATCATAAATTCTTCTTTTTTGTCTCACAGCCAAAGTATCTGCAGCCTGTTTAGGAGAAACAAACAAGGAAAACAAAAAAATAAAAAGACAATTAATATTTTAAAGCAAAAAAGGGTTGTTTTATTAAGTTCACAGCATGATAGTTGAATCCCACATTTGACCCAGTCAAGTCAGCTGCTTAGAGACAATGGCTGAGTATGTTCAAAGCATCTCCCAAACACTGCAAATACCAAATAAAATATTCTTTTTAAAAAGCTAGTGGATGCTGGAACAAAAAAAAAAAAAAATTAAGGTCAGGACACAAAGCCCACAATAAAAGAACACAGTAAGAATCCCTCATGTCACATGCAGAAGAGCTATTAATTATCTATCTGTGTCACCTCTTATTTCTCTATTCATAGTATCATCTAAAGCCAGCCTTACTTATTTTTGAAACTTTGAAAAATTATACTTCAGCAATTTACTTTGGTAATTAAGACACTTGGGGGCAAATTTTAAAATTATACACACACATATAATAACCTTGAAAGAACTAGCTGCATCTTTAAAATTCACAATGAAAATAGAGCAATGAATCTTGCCAGAATAAGATACAAAAATCAACAAGAAATCTGTAGGACAAGGTTGTTGTTTAACTATTAATATTATATAAAAGGCTGGTAGTTTCATTTGCATTGAGATCAACAAAAATATTACATCCTATCATGTTATGAATGAATTCAAGAGTGCCAGACAATTCCTCTAATTAATTCCCACTCACATTTCTGACATTTATTCCCGGCAGGACAAAGAGAACCTCAAAGAAGAGGTTATTCTACAGCTCTTTTTCTTAGTAGGTCAGACAACAACCTCTCTTGAATGTGGAGACACATTTAAGATTCACATTAGTAATGAAAAAACTTATTTATGCCCCTACTGACAATTTTTAGCACATCATCTAAAGTAATAAATAAGATTAAGTTCCACGTAATTGGTCACCAGCTCTCTGATGGCATCACCACTTTCTTTTATTTTTTGTTCTCTTTGAGACAGAGCCTCAAACTGTCACTCTGGATAGAGTACTGTGGCATCACAGTTCACAGCAACCTCTAATTCCTGGGCTCAAGCGAGTTTCTTGCCTCCACCTCTCAAGTAGCACTGCAGGCACCCGCCACAACACCCGGCCATTTTTTGGTTGCAGCCGTCATTGTTGTTTGGCAGGCCTGGGCTGGATTCGAACCCGCCAGCTCAGGTGTACATGACCGGCGCCCCAGTCCTCTGAGCCACAGGTGCCGAGCCACCACTTTCTTGATTCTGTGAAAAAATAGTGCCTACAAAACCCAGCACAGTGTAGTGGGTTCCATAGAAAGCAAGGGCCACCAACAGCTGTGGCTCACTTCACAGGCAATGGGAATCTTCAGTGTAAGGTCAGCTTTCTTAATCCTTTTTTTTGGAGGGGGTGACTAATCCATAATAGAGATTATCATTATTATTTGAAGCAATTTTGCCCAGGCTGGATTCCAACTCCTAGGCTCAAGGGTTCCTCCCATCTCAGCCTCTGAAGTAGCTGGAACCACCAGCATGTGCCACTGTGCCTTAGTCCATTTTTGTACTACTAAAAACCTCAGATAACTACCTCTATCCACTCAGGTCTTCTTTAGACAGGTGATTCATGCCTCAGTGAACCAGGAGAGTACATATGATGTGGTAGAGAGAAGGAAAAACTGGAAAGTGGGCTCTTTGGGGGTCCTCAACTCTTTCTAAAGAACCAGAAAATAAACAGTAGGATGAGGCATGGCTTCACTGAGATTTTTTTCCCTTTTACTTAGCAATCCCTCTCTGTTTCATCTACTTTCATAGAATTTCTGTTCTTGACTTGGAGGTTGTTTTTCTGAAGAGCAACAAACTAAACCACTGTATAGTTAACTGTACAAATCTGAAGCTGAGAATTCATTTGTCACTTTTCTTCCCAAGAGGCTCTCTGGAGAAGTAACCGGTATCTATGTACTCACAGACAAACGCGTTCACAACCATAGTAACAGCTCACTGGTTTGGGTATTGGAACATGTTTGTACAAACCAGACCACAAGAGCTATTCTAGACCATTCATTAGGCAAAGTGCCCTGAGAGCTAACTTTTAGCTCAAAATTTTAAAAAGATATCTCCTTTATATTTATTCCTACTTAACCATCACATTTAACCTTTGATTTCTCTAAAACTAAACATTACTTTCTTAGTACTGTTCTATTTAAGTATATAAGCATTTAAATGACCAACACTTAAAGGATCTCCAGGAGGCTTTTATTTTAGCAGTCTCAACATTCTTCAGAAGATTCTGGAGCAAAAGCACTGAAATCCAATCCCAGCAGGGCAGGGCTACTTCCTATCTCCAGCTGGCTTCTTAACTCACTAAGCCCTATTTCCTTTTTTGTAAAATGAGATAACAACCAACATACACTGAGTAGACAGGGATTAAACTAAGTGATCTTGGCACAATGTCTGCTACAAGCTTCATCATCAAATACAGGTTGAAACAGATTATGGATAAGATTACAAGTTTGTGTATATAGAGACCTACCTTGTTTTATACAGTGTTTTATTAAAAACATGTTGCCTGCGAATTCTTACAAAGTTTTATTAATACTTTCATATTTAACGGAATCACACCAGGAATCCGCATCACTACTACCTCTTCCATTCATTTAACACCCAGCAGGTTCCAGGCGTGGGTCTGGGTCTTAAAGATACAGCAGTGACAGAAGGCCCTGCCCTAAAGTGGGGATGGATGTTAATAATATACCAATAATTGTATTTGGAGGGAATGTAGGTAGGAGAAAGGTGCTATATTAAATAAATTTGATTTTGAAGGAGAAGCTTTCTAATAGGGTAATTTTAAAAGGGAATGGAGTGAGAGACCTCTGCAAATTTTTGGTGGAAGAGAATTTGAGCAGAGGAAGCAAGGGCAAAGGTTCTGAAGGGTCAAGCTGGTGTAGTTCCTTCAGGCAAAGGCAGAAGCTCAGTGGGGCCTGAATTGTCATTCAGAAGGCAAATGGTAGGGGACTGCAGGGTGAAAGAAGAGATATTATAATAAGGTTAGAGAGACAGCAAGGAGCCAGATCAGTATGGCTTTGCTAGCCATTGTAAAAATTCAGCTTTTACTCCCAGTGAAATGGAAAGCTCTTGAGAGAAGGTAGCTGAGAAGGGTTAAGTTCTAGGAGAACAGAGGTCTTCTCAAGGAGACCCCATGAATACACCTACAGGGACCTCTCTATGGTGACTCAACTCTTACAAATTTGTAGACTTAACTTCCTGGGACCTGGAAATTTCCACTTTTGTGAAATCCTGTAGTTCTGTGGGGGTGGGAATAGCTTCTCCCACTTGATTCAAACTGACCAAGGAGAAAGGTACCTGTGAGTTGGAACTTTTTGACTGTAGATAAAAAAGGAAAAAGACCAAGCTAGACGGGGAGCATGGCCATTTCGAATTCTTCTATGCCATTCGCTACACCGGCTGAAATAAACTCCTTCCTCTTATGGTGTTTGGGTGCTCTTTCGCTCCATTGGGCCTCATCTTCCTGCAACACTCTGACTTCACATTTCAAAAGGTTCTCTCTGGCAATAGTAAGAAGAAACTTCTGTAGGGGGTGACATTAGAAGCAAAGAGGCAAGTGAGAAGCTAGGGCAAGCATCTACACAAGAGACGTAGTGGCTTGGAAATAGAAGGCAGCTGTGGAGGTCATGAAAACTGGTGAGATTCTGGGTGTATTTAAGCAAGCAGCAGATCCTGAGAGAGGGGAATCAAAGTGATTCCACAGTTCTTGACTTGAGCAATTACAGATGAGGACAAATACAGGAGGAACAGGTTTGGGATACTGGAAATCAAGAACTTGAACTTGGACATTCCAATATACAAGGAGGAAAAAAAAAAAAATCAAGGAAACCACTGCACATGAGTGTGTGGCTTAGAGGACAGGTGTAAGGTGGAGAGTGAAATTTGGTAGTCGACAGTCTGCAGACATCTTAGGCCACTAGAAGGAATATCATAAATCCATATAGGAAGGGGCGGGGCCCAAAGACTGACTCTGGGGTACTTTAAGATCTGGGAAAGGAGGATCAACTAGCCACTGAGGTCAGAGGAATGGAGGAAGAGTACGGTGTTGGAATCCAGGGGAAGACAGTGTAAGAATAACCACATCAAGAACCGGTATCAGGGCAAATCCCTGAAAAGTGAGCAGTGCTTTGTCTTTGGAAAGCACTGCTCTTGATCAGGGCTGTTTTGGTAAAATGGTGGGATCAAAAGTCTTAAAGGAGAAATCAAGAAAGAGTAGAAGGAAAGCTAAAGTAGACAACTCTTGAAAAAAGTTTTGCTTCAAAGAGGCACAGAGAAATGAGGCAAAATCTTCAAGGAATTGTGAAGTCTCCAGGAAGTGTTTTCATTCCTTTTTTTTTAAAGATGGCAGCTATTTCAACAGTATGCTGATAGGAAATGATGTGGTAAAGGAAGAAGAAAGATTGTTTAGAATGCAAAGGAGAAAAAGGACAATTGTTAAAGAGATGGTAGGCACAGGGGATACACATCAGATAAACTGAGGACTCGCCTGAAAACAGGGCATATTTATAACTGAAGTTCAGTGGAGGACCCAGGTGCAGATAGGTGCATTAGTAGATAAGGTCAAGAAAGAGGTTAGACATTTGCTTCTGGGGCTTTTTATTTTCTCATCAGCATTGGCGGAGGATGGGGGCGAGGGTGGGAGAAAACAACTAATAATTTAGAGGGAAAAGTATGACACTCCTAAGAAAGCAAGACAGTAAAAGGGATTTTGCACAGTTCCGCTGGCCTTGTTGACATTAGTGGTCACAAATCTCATCATTGTGCATTTTTCTCCAGCCCTGGAGAACTGCCTGAATACAGACAGGGGGTACGCAGGGAGACAAGGGGTATGAGGAGAGCACAGTAACCAGCCTCATGCCATGCTCGCCACTGAGGCTGGTGAATAAATACATACATACATGCAGCAAATCTTTAAAAAGCTGAATTTACTCTAACAGACTTTGAAACCATATAGACATAAAGGAAGCATCAAATTGTATCACACCAACTCAGTTTACAGGAAAAACAAACAAAAATATCCCTCTAAAATTTAGAAATACTAAATTATTTTCAAATAACAGTGAACAAAGCAGTATCTATAGGAGGAATAAAATTAAAGTTTATGATGTTTTTAAGAGGTGGACAAGATAAATCAGGACAGCTGAGAGAGATGGTATGTAAGTGCTAAAAAGGCTTTACTAACCTTGAGCCTCCATGCCTTCACTTACACGAATCCACTAAGACCCAGTCCTAACTCTGGATAGGGAGAAAACTAATAGTGGCTTTATTTGAGTTAGGATTAGTTGCAGCTCATTTGCTCAGCAATGTCCTTCTGATAGAGCATCCTGTTGCATTCAAAAAGGCAAACATCAAAATAGTAACTATAGGAAACATTCTGTCTTTCAGGTTCTCACAGCAGGTAATGTACTCTCTTCTTCCAGTACCTCAAAAGTCAATACATGTGCACTCAATGTTCTAGATGCCAAACTTCAGAAATAAACATCACAGTGAGGTCCAGAATCCAAAAATCAAAAATGTGCAACAGAAACACTACATAAAACCGGTTAGTTCTACTGGAAAATAAGACGGAAAGACCCCAAGTCATGCACAAGATTGCCTTTAAAACATTTTGGGGAGAATTTTTTTAAAAAACTGAACTCACTTTTAACTGTGCTACATTGTATTTTATTTTGATGTCCTCCATGATAAGGTTTGGACTGAATATTACCTAATTTCAAACACTGCTAAAGACAATTAATATGTAGGATGTTTGATTTCAATCTACAATTCAGAGGAACCTTTTCTAAGCTAGTAATTAGATAATTATGTAAAAGGATCTCACACAAATGTTATCTACTTGAGCACTCACAGCAGCTTTGAAAGTGTAAGTGTTCTCCTTGTTTTACAGGAAACAAGACTCAGAAAGCTAATGAATAATCAAAGTGAAATTTGGCATTAATTATATATTACTGAAATCAATCCAAGGAAAACATTTTCAAATTGGCTTATATAACTTAAAAGACGTCCAATAAATTTGTTGCACAGCTGAAAGTTGTGCAACAACTTATATAACTGCACTGAGTTGAATAAAAGCAACTCCTGGTCTATAGGAGGTTTTATATAATGTGTATAAAATGGTCTAAAAAAGCAGAAAAATCTCAATTTCCACTTACTTATTCAAAAATAATATACAGTAAGAAAAAATAGCATAGATATCTAAAGCTATCTGACTGACACCTTATAGAATAAAGTTTAAAAACTGAAATAGTTCCATAACATAGAAATAAAATGTTATAAGAGGTGGAAAAAAGAGAGATTACTTTAAGGTGTGGGCAAAAAGTAAAGAGTACCTGGAGGAGGCCACCATGGTTTCAATGGGTCTGCCCCAGCCATTAAATTAATAAGGAAATTAAATACCAAAGAATAAACAACTTCCTTTAAGGACATAAAGGGCTCCCTCCAGAACAGCACTAAGCACACAGTATTTCAATTCCCAATCAATACTCTACCACAAAGGAATCTCTTCTTATAAAAACTCTTCAGGGCAGCTCCTGTGGCTCAGCGAGCAGGGCGCCGGCCCCATATACCGAAGGTGGCGGGTTCAAGCCCGGCCTCGGCCGAACTGCAAAACAAAAAAATAGCCGGGCGCTGTGGCAGGCGCCTGTAGTCCCAGCTACTAGG
>CAUYON010187741.1:0-19486 GCA_963573935.1 Arctocebus calabarensis
ATGCTTCTCCATTCTTGAGATGCTTTCCTAAGAATAATGTGTTCCACTTCCATCCAGGTTAGTACAAAGGCTGTAAAGTCTCCATTTTTTTTAATGGCTGAATAGTATTCCATAGTGTACATATACCATAGCTTGTTAATCCATTCCTGGGTTGGTGAGCATTTAGGTTGATCCTGCAATCCCATTACTAGGCATCTACCCAGAAGGAAAAAATCCTTTTATCATAAGGACACTTGCACTAAACTGTTTATTGCAGCTCAACTTTTATTCTTCTTTTTATCTTACTCCTATCACCAAACATAGTTTTTGATCAGCTTTCCAAGGCATTTTAGTTCTATGACTGTAGATTTTTCTGTTAACAGTTAATATGAGCTTATTTTTGATGCACGTCTCGCTTTCTTTTCATTTAGGACCTTCTGAGTTATTGGATATGGCAGACAGTGAAACGTGAGTACTGCCCTTCTTTACATCATTGAGATTATTTTCTTCAGAGCATAGATAGGAAACGAAGATGGTCTATAGGGACTATTATAGGGGGTTTAAAATTCTTGATTAAAAGTCTACTTTCAACTATATTTGTAAGTAGGTAGGGCTAATCTTATGAATCAAAAATCACACAATGCAAATCATCTTCTAGAACTTCCTATAGGGACTGTGCTTCTGCACTGGTGTGCCTTGCCTGCTGAGAAGTCTAAATAAATCCATTGACCTTTTTATGTATCCATCACATTTATTCTTTCTCAATGGGGTTGTGTGGGGAAAAATAAATGAAGCCCTGCTGCCTTCAGGCATCCTTTCCAGCTAGTGACACTTCTCTGTAGTCTGGAATGGGGCGAATCATGGGTCCCGCTGGAGAACCAGGGCACAGTGACTCTGGTTACTTTCTGTGCTCTGCGGTCCAGGTGAAGAACCCAGGCTAAGAAAGTCATTAACTCTGGGAAGGTGCCTAAACCCAAAAGGGATGATGTTTGTTTGCAACCTTCTTATTCCCTGGCAGCAAAGTAGCTGCCACTCCCCAAATGAGAGCCGAGAGAGGCTGACTCCTATCCCTGAATGCCTCATGGTGATCACTAGACAACCTCAGAGAGGCTTGGAAGATGATGGGGCGGAGAGGAGTGAGGTGGCGCGTAGCTAAGTGGGTCGGAGCAGGAGGAGGAAGGAAGATTGGAATATGAGTGGGGATGGGCATGGAGCGGTGAGGGACCAGGCTCGGAGGAAGTCTCCCACCTGTGACTCCGCAGGGCAGGTCCCCACACCAGCACATCCCCAGTTGGCAAGACCAGAAGGGCTGCCCTCACCCAGGTGTCTTCTCAAGGGCTGCGATTGATTTTTCATGAAAGGCTTTGGCATTGGGCCGCTTTGGGGCTCAGAATGGGAATATCTCCCTCCCGGTATGCCTATGAGAGGTGGGGAAGTGGCCCCTTTCCCTTAGCCTCTTCCCACACTGAGTGGCTGGCCTCAGGCCTGCTGCCCACTGGGGCAAGCCTTGGAGCTCCGGCTCTCCCAGAGTCCGGCTGCCCCTCCTCCCGCCGGCCATTCAGCAGGACCCAGCTTGGTGTTAGCCTGGTTCTCTGAAGTTGAGTTCCCAGGGAATATTCCTCTGACGGCCAAGCAGTGTCTCCCAAGCTCCAGGCGACCTGTCTGGGGGGCCATGCTGTTCCCTGCCTACGTCACCCGGCGCCCTTCACACTCTGCCAAATGGAGGCATGAGAACATTGTGTATTGTGTTCAGATACAGCCACACCATCTCTCTACTTCACAGCACCACTGAATCAAATATTAGTAGTTAAAAATCAAACAAAACAAAATAAAACAAGAACTCCAAAGTTCACTAAGCCTAGCAAAAAAAAAAAGGTTAGAAAAGAGCTTGGAGTCAGATATTACAGTCTAAGAACATCTGAGGATACCCGAGCAGTTTTTAGCTGCCCCTTTGCTCACCTCCCCCCTCCCCACCCCTCCCCACTCACCCCCCCCTACCCTACAGTGGAGTCTCAGTGGCCTGTGGAGAAGGAAGCTCAGGAGCTCCTGGTATCAGCTGTTAGGCAGGTGTGTTCCCTTACCACCCGCCTGCTGCTTCCAGCCCCTTCACCGGTGGTTTCCCATTTCATCCTGATTTAGAGGGGAGACTGCACTGCACAAGGCTGCCTGCCAGCGGAACCGGGCTGTGTGCCAGCTTCTGGTGGACGCGGGAGCATCTCTGAGAAAGACGGACTCCAAGGTAACTGGGGGTGAGAGTGCAAGCATCCTTCCACGGCAGGATGGCGGGCGCTGCAGCCTTCGTCCGCACCCATGGCACAGCCACCCATTCTGCGCTTATGGAAGTGCCTGGGGCTTTGGAAAAAGGAGGAAAAAATAGAGTGCTTCATTTAGAGAAAGTGCAGTTTAAATGTATAGGCACAAAGGGCTGGTGCGTGCTTGCCCAGGGGGCTTCAGAAACTTCTGAGCACTCTGGCTCTGGGACTCGAGCTGGGGAGCTGCGCGGTCAGGACCACTTTCAGAGACCTTGGCCTGACTACTAGGAGGGCCTTTGGGATTTCTCCTTTAAAATCTACGATTTATGTCACCCCATAAATGAGTTGCAAAGTGATTACCTATTGGCTTCCAGGATGGTGAGCCCTGGCATTGAGATGCTTATAATCTCAATGTAGTTCTTTTTTTATTTTTTTTAAAGTTTCTTTCTATTTGTTTTCCTCTATTAGTCCCTAAAAGTTAACCTCAGAAATGAGATAGAATGGGAATTACAGTATTTGATAGGTGCAGGAACTAAAACCAAAGGAAAGTTAAATGTGGCCTTGGACCAGTAGCTGAGTCCAAATCCAAACTCTCTTTAGCTCTCCGGTCCAGTGATGCTTCAGTCGGTGCCTCCACTGTTCTCACTGGTGAAATGAGACCCCTCCTGCCCCAGGCAGGATGACACGTGACAGCAGCTGGAAAGTCAGTTTGCACATGCGGCTTGAATAATCTGCCGTGTTGCCACACAGTAATACCTGCAGCTTTGTGGATTGGAATGTGGCTGGTTTCTCTGTAGCAAGAGTTATGCACACATGGATTCCAAGGGTGTGGCTGTCGTAATAAGAGGGCTGCAGGTCAGAAGCTGATCGTGTGGTGTGTGCAGACCGTGACCAAGAGGCAGAGGTGAGGCCACAGTCGGGAGGCCTGATGAGGCTATCCCTCGAGTTGTTTCAGTTTACAGACAACACCCGAAAGAGAGGGTTGAAAAATGGACAGAGGAATTGTAGCTTGCTGGAGTTGCCCTCCAGTTAGAGGGAGATAAAGAGGAAAAGAGGAGGGAAAGAGAAGAGTTCACGTGGAAGATGAGCCCGTGCAGGATCCTGATAAGTTCTGAGAGTTCTAAACACCCAGGGTAGACGCCAAGAAAGGGCCAATTGCTTAACCAGGGAGCGTTGCAGAGAAGAATGTTAATATATAGATGAGGTCTTCATTAAGCAAGTGCTGAGGAAACTAGGTTTTGGGCTAATGAATATAGCCATGAAACAGAGGTAAATGATTGATGGCTTAATTAAGCTTCCTTAGACCCGCGCCAGTGATGAGAATGTGCCTGTGTGCAGGGCAGTTTGCCCTGGGGCTTTCTCAGACTCCCAGGGTCACCTGCCAGCACCCTTGTTCTCTGACAGGGGACCGTCCCGGCTGACTCAGTTCCTGCCTAGGCATGTCTTGGTTTCGAGCGTGTGTGTTACCTGCTGGCTAACTCATTGGGTAATATAGCACTTCAGCTGTGACGTTCTTCCCAGATGATGTTGGGGCTCAGATGTTTTGCTGTGACCTGACGGAGAAACATATACTTCCTAAGCAGGATGGGTGGGGCCAGTCTGTGAGGTCAGGTTTGCTTTGTGGGGGCCACTCAGGATATCTGACTGTTTACCACACAAAAGCCAAAATGTTCTTCGAGGTTTCTTCTTGTTTGGGGGTTGCCTGTATGTGTGCTTGTGCCAAAATGAGAATAACTTTATGATTTTTATGATTATAAGTATAGTCCATCCTCACATAGAAAACTAACAATGTAGAAAAACATCCACCAAAAAAAGCAAAACCAAAATCACTGGACCTAAATACCATGAAACATTTCATCATCTCTCTTCTCATCTCTCTCTCTCTTGATCTTTTTCGACTAGGCAAAGTCATGCCATATATTCCATTGTATAACTGAAGTTTTCACTCAACTTCATGTTCTAGAAATCACACCACATGAAGCAATATAACTGTACTTCATTCTTTTTTAGGGACCATTCAGTGACATGATGCTAGGTTAAAGTTTGATATGATGCTTATGAAAAAATGAATTTTCTTCTGGAAATTTTTGGAAAGAAGCACCATCCCGAGTCCTAAGAATTTCCCCTATTAGGGATCAATTCCTAGAAGCCAACTCAAAGGTCCTCTTGACCTCCTCTCTGAATATTTGGAAGTTGAGATTTCCAACCTTATTAGTACTGAAGTAAAGGTGAGATAGTTTACTAAGGCTATAAACAAGTTGAATTAAGAAATGATTGTAGGAGCCTTAAGCTAGTGTTTAAATCTTAAAACCTCACTAAAAAGGTAAAATTTTAGAAAGTGTCTAGAGTTAGACACTTATTAGTTCCCTTTTATCCTCTACCCCAGATACCCTGGTAGGCTACTGAGAGCAGGTGGAATTGAGGTCAGCAGCATCTGCTAGGATACCTGAGATGGAGGCTGAGAAGTGTCCAATGGTTTTTGTAAAACTTGTGTGCATTTGCAAGTGGAGCTATTTCCTTGGTACAATGATCATGCCTCTACCCTTTCCTTGGAACTTAATATAACTTGTTAAATAAATAAAGCTTTATCACTGATCAAAAATTAGAAATTTTAATACCTACAAGCATTCAGAAGAATGGATGCTCCCCCTCCTTTTACTTCTATTCTTTGTATCAAATGTATGTACAAGTGTGTGTATACACAAATGCACAAAAAGCATTATAGTCGGTGGTAATAAATTATATGATCATTTAATATGGTGGTGTAGAAGAATTCCTGACATACCAATTTTATGAGATGTTAAGTTAAAGCAAAATATAGGGTTTTTTTCCATGATAAAGACTGCTTTATTGGTGGCAATTAGTACAAGTCAATAAATATTGATTCCCCAAAGAAAAGCTCAGTTTATTTATTAGATTGCTCATCCAGAGAGAGCTGAATGAAATTGAACCAAGTGATGGCTGGGTTGACTGAAGTCAAGTGGACAGTGAAGGCACAGTCTGCTGTATACGGCATGTGCTGCCCTGTGAGAGTCATGGTGGCTCCACACAGGAGGACATCAGCTACCCACCCCCCACAAGCAATGAAATTCCATCATCCTCTGGAAACAACTTTTGTTTCTCTGGAACTTTATTTTCACAATGTCTTCTTGAAGCGGTGCTTGACTTCTAGTCAATCTGAATCAAGAGCCAACAGTCTCCACAGCCTTGTGGCTCAGTTACTGTTCACTAACCATTCAAATGACGTGAATAAAGATCCAAATGTGGAAATGTGGTTTTCTTTTTATGAAAATAATAATGTATAGAGATACAGAAAAAGACAGAAATGATTATTGAGTGGAAGATTAACAGTGGTTATCTCCGTTCAGTGGATCGATTGGTAATGTTTATTTTCCTCCTTGTGTTTTTTAACTCTCCCAAGATTTTTTTTTTCAGATGAATATGAGGGTACAAATGATTAGGATGCATCACATCAGTTTTGTATTCAGACATTAACTCACTTATTTGGAGAGATGAAGATTTAAAACTTTGAAAGCAGCAAAGAAAACCTTTCAGATTGTTTCTGATTATCTTTTCCTTTCAGTTTCTGCTTGTGGATTCCCAGACTTTAGTATGATAGGAACTTCCAAACTAGAGATCCAAACTTCTGATGCTCTATTTTTTCATGTAGTGATTTCTATTTCCCTTTCCAGAAAAGATCTGTTTGTCAAAGTCAATAAGCCACACTCAGACTCTGCGAGCTTATATTTCCCCTTAGATGTAAACCCTACCTGCCAAGGGTGATAAACTGTTTCTCTTTAATTTACCAATCTTATGTGTTTGATATAATGGATGCATAAGATAATACATTTTGAAGTCTCCTGTGAATTCTAAAACACCAGTGGAAGGATTCTTCTTAGCAGGTAACCTGGGGTAGTTCTGTTGCTGTGATTTGTTTGTTTTTTTAATCTCCCACCAAGTGTTTGTGTCTCTTTTTTTCCCCACTATTTACCTACAGGGTAAGACACCTCAAGACAGAGCACAGCAAGCTGGGGACCCAGATTTGGCTGCTTACCTAGAAAGTCGTCAGAACTATAAGATCATTGGCCATGAGGACCTGGAAACTGCTGTTTGACCCTAGTAGACAGACAGAGAGAATGTGAGCAAGCATATCACCTAAGCCCTCCCGGCGATCGGGCAGCTCCCCTGGAAGAAGCTGATGGAATCCATATATCTGTCTCTCTCCTGCAAGAATCTATCTGAGACCGTGCCACCAGTTTTTAAGGGCTACCATGATGTTCAACAGAACGTGATAGCCCATTGAGAAAGAGGCAGGATACCTGGAGATTTGTGGAATACAGTAGGAGTTCCACAAAGTTCGATCCTTATTGCTTCCAGCAAGTAGCATGAACTTCTGTGTTCACCTGTATAATTTATTTTAAAGATTTAAAGGATGTTCGTATTAATGGCACTGCTCCCTTCTCCCCCCATGCATTCATTTCTCTCTTGTACCACACAATTCCACTGTAGCCCCATCAACTTAAAAAAGATATTATTTCTTCTCTTTATATTCAGTCTCTGAAGACCAGAAAATTATCTGAAGGTCTTCTAAATCCCCCTGGAGGTCCTGCAGAAATCTAACTGTAAAACCACTTCCACTTCTAAGACGAAATAGATCAAGGCCATGTAGTGACTTTTGCATGCCCATCCCCACCCTCCATTTCATTATCCAGGAGCTGGGAAGTGCCTCATGGATAATGTCAACGTGTGTGTTGTATCTCTGAGGTTTGTTGAGGTGGCAGGGGAGTTGTCTATGTGTGGAGGTACCTCAGAGAGGTCATCCAGGGGTCGGCCCGGGCTGCTGGACTGTGGTCCACAGCCTTGCAGGACTGATTCAGCTTGGGCTGTCTGTACAGCTCCGTACTGCCTACGTGTGGCCATCTTTGCCTTTTGCTGCAAAAGAGATGAGCACGGATTGCACAGAGGCCCGCAGCTAGTTCGCAGAGCCACTCAATTTTAAGTGCTGTTTAAATCGCAGAGCAGCTGATCTTATGTGGGAATTGTGGTTACAGGAAATGGAGCCCTCTAATGTTTACTTTTAAACTTCTTGGAGTGATAATAGAAAGCAGCCTAATTGAGTTGGAAAAAAAAAAAAAAAACAGCAAGAGCAAAAGTCGCTCCATATGTCAAAGTTGATATGTCACTTTAGCAAGAAGACAGTGGTTGGAATGTTGCAGAGGCAAATGACATTAGACTCTTGGATACAGTAGTGAGAGGGGTCTTATTTTAAGTTTTTCTTCTAGAGGTTTTGTTTTCATTACTCCAAGTGAGCTTTGACCCAAGGACAGAGCCTTGTTGAATAAGTTTCACTGCCAGCGTCCTGGGATCTTTGGATCTTTCTGACGGAGGTTTCACCCATTGCTTGTCAGGTCCCAAGGTCTTACCTGATAATCTTATTTTTCGTGTGTGCAGTAGTCTAAAATATTATTTTCCCTACCTTATTTTCCCCTATAAAAAAATTCTCAGTGCAAACTACTGTGGGAATCTAGCCAGAAATGTCAGTCTGCTCGTCAAATTGCTACATTTATTTCTGCCACAGATGAGATGGTACTTACTGGTAACTACCTTAGGGACTCTGTGACAACCAAAATATCAGAAGAAAAAAGTCTTCTAATTTTTTGTTCAAATATCTGTTTGACTTGAGTATAAGCAAAAAATAAAAGTGGGTGTCCAAGGGTTTTGATTTTGGCTGAATCTGATGTCTCCCAAGCTTATTTCCATTTTCCTCTTGGACATAGCAAAGTGACTTTCTAGTGTTTCTGCATGTGACCACAAATGACTGTTTCTCCACACTTAATTTGAAGGTCTAGTGGTGACGTTTTGCTTATCTGAATCACATTTTGGCCACATATCACCGTTTTGAAAGTACAGCTATGGTGTACTTTGTTACACGGGAACCGTCTTTCAGTGGACGGAGGTTTTAGTTCCAAAGTCTCTCCACAGTTATTTCAAAATAAAATTGCTGAGATTATTTTCAGCTGTGGGAGAATGGGTTTGTTGTGAGCAATCTATTTCCATATATCAGTCTCAGAAATGGAACTAGCTTTTGGATTTTACTGTGAGGCAAGTAGGGGCTGTAGTAGATTATTTCCAGAAACTGGAAAAAATATATTCCAGGAGAATTTAATCCCTGGGCTTCTGCTGGGAGGGGTTTTTTTTTTCTTTCCGTTGATGGGACTATCAAGGCAATGTCACGATGACAGAAATATAATCCTTAAAACAGACTGGAATCTGGCTTCAAATCATACCTTTCATTCTCTCGATGGAGCCAAACGATTAGCCAAGCAGCCAGTTACCCAGCTGCTACTTCTGTGGGTGAAGGAGGCTGTCTCCATCAACCACCATTTCACATCTCTCTGTGAACACGTCAAAGCAGCCCAGAGAAAATTTAGGGTACAGGTGGCTATGAGCCAATTTAAATAGCTTCAGTGGAAGACACAGATAAATCCCTGATATAAAAAATGATGAGGTACTGACTACTACAGGGGTCCTGGTGCATTTGGAAGTTATACCAATTTTTTTAAAAGTCATTAAAGTCCTACATTATTGATGAGGAGCCATATGTAATATATCTTTGAAAAACCAAAGACCTCTAGACCTTGTGCTTTCAAAAAAAAAAAAAAAGAACAGAACAATCACATATTTGATGGTTTCAATATTAAATCACCTACTGTAGCATTTTTTAAAACATTACTGTATGTGACAGTTCCTGGCTTTGGAAAGAACTAAGGTCATCTGCTTCACAGTTTAAATATTTGTTTATCCTTTTGAAGAGGAAAATATAGAAGTATAGAAGCAAATGGTCCAGTCCTGGTCTGAAAACCCATGTAACTTCAACAGACATAAACATATGTACCTATAGAAATGTCATTTCTACAAAGCCTCCTGGGGCAGTGGATAAGGGTCAGCTGGTTTAGCTGACTCCATGGTTCTTGACCCTTCGTGTTGCTAGCGTTCTCCTCTGGGGTCCCCTTTTTAGATTAGGCTGATAGAGGGATAAAAAATGAGGAGTTCTTAAAAGGCAGCATTCTATAACCTTAAAAGTAGTCATTTTTGAAACCTTAGATTCCAGTATTGCACAGGGAATGAAATAGGTTCATCTCTGCTTTGTCACGTGAGGACTTGATAAAGAATAGGAGTGCAAATTAGCAAACCCGGGAGGAAATAAACACCACTAGAAATCTCTCTTTGACAGTTCATGTTTCCTCTGTAGAGGTGTGATATCCAAAAGCTGGCACACGTTTTGAAACAGAACTGCCTGCAGATGCACAGCCAGGCCATCGGTGATGGTGCACACCCTGTTCTCCGCATAGCTGGGGCAGCTCCATCTGCACTAGGAGATAAACCATAGCTCATCCTCTTTTGGACCTAGTGAAAGTCCCTTTACCTAAAGGATTTCTGAAATGTGTTTACTAGAATTCTCCTAATATTCATGTCTTGGAAAATGTAACACAGCAGTTTCATTTTATTACATGCCAATTTTACTAATATTTAGATTTGGTTAGTTACAAAAGGGGCACACACATGGTGTAAACTGTTTTGATACTGCAGAGAAGTATCACGTCCAGAGTTAAGGACTTCTGTGCTGCTATCATGCACCACACCCCAGAGATAAACCCATTAACATTGGTCAACAGTGTTGCTTGTTTGTTATGTCAGAAATGCTGCTTCACACCCAGGCACATGTGTGTGTATGTACATACACATTCACACATGTATGGAGAACTTTATTTGCATACAGGATGTGTGCATCCACTGTACAGGCATATATTGCATAGGTTTAGAAAAGAGAAAACATTTTAAAAGAGTGCTGATCAACGGTATAGAGATAGTTTTAACATCAACGGGGAAAGACAGAAAGGTCATAGAGAATTTTCATTTATTGTTTGCTTCCCTTACTGCTAAGCTCATTTCTTTCACTGCATCATTGCAATTGCTCATATGGCATTGGCTATTGGTTGTGTCATAAAACCCATGATTTTGCATTCTTGTGATTATTTTTGTTGCCTTCCAAGAAGCAGGGACCTATCTTAGCCCCAACACTGTGCTATTTCTAGATTTCAAGTGAAGGAGAGTCCTTCCTTCTCTGATGCTTACACCACATTACAAGGCTGAGTTTACAAAACTAACAGTGGGTTGCTCAATGTACGTCAATCAGGGAAAGCAACTGCAGGCAAGTGGAGGAACCTGGGCGACGGGGCGCACAGCCTGAGCCACGTGCCTGCCTTCCAGCAGAAGCAGCCAATGGAATCGCTGAGAACAAACAGCGTGCTATTTTGTTCAATTATGCCATTTAAAAATAAAAATAGGATTTTGTTAAAATGGCTCATCTTAACCATCAAATAAAACTACTAATAGCTGTCCTTAAATAGAATATGTTCATTTTAGGGAAAACAGTAGAACAGCATCTATTATATTCATTTTCTCTAACAGTTATTTAGTATAAAATTGCTTCTGCCCACATCTTAATAGAATTTCTCAATTCTTCTCCTCCTGAGTGCCATACTTAGCAGATTAGAAGTTCCACAGTTCTTTCTCTGTCAAGCTTCTCAGACTGACTTGGACCCCACCACTCATTCCTCATCTCTTGTCCCTCTAATTTTCGGGCCGCAGCCACAGTTCTGCACTCTGGTTTTCTGTCACTAGTGTCAATAATTTTGCCATTTGCTAATTTTGCTAAGAATTTGCCAACAAATTATTTCCCAGATATTGTGCCTGAAATGGATTAAAATGAAATTACCTTTTGGGGCAAGTATCCATTTTTCCCATAGGACCAAGAAATGTCTCCTGACCTCCATCATCTTATGAGATTATGACAAACATAATTCTGAAAAATAATCTAGCAGGTTTAGCCAATGCCTGTCTTTGTCATGTCAGAGTACATGATCATGGCGGCTGCCCCTCATCTGTGTAAGGAACATGTGCCTTAACATGCCCTGGAGGACTGGGTTGTATATGTTTCCTACTTTTGAGGGTCATCTGCAGATTTCAGGCTGTCTCCCCACGACTCTATGAGAACTCTAAAACTAAGCAAGATCAGGACCCGCAGACCTGTCCTCTCAGGACACTGACATTCACTGAACTGGTCCTAAAAGGAAGGCAGAAAAAATAATTTGTAGACCATTGAAGTATACATTGCAAAGTAAAATCTGAATATTGGATGGTGTCTTCATGACGGACAGGTTCCAAAGTCTACTTATATGTGTGTTCAGTCACTATGTGTGCAATCGTATGTTCAGGAGTTGATCATACATGCATCCATTTAATCATTTATTTGAAAAATTCCTTTATTTGAAAAATATTTATCACTCTGCTGCAGGCACAATGCTAAGGACATGACAATGAATGCGAGAGATAGAACTCTTGACTACATAGAACCAGCATCTAGGAGAAAAGATAAATTCCATGATAAATTCTGTGCAGGAGAATCCAGGGTACCCAGCACGTGCTGGGAGCTCAGCCAAGGCTGTATCGTACCAGCCCCTTTTACCCAGGGTTTTAGTTCTATGAAAACATTTTAACTAAGGAAAAACAATGATAGTTGGTACTTCCACTTCCTTTAAGTCTTCATAGGATTCCTTAAAAATGTATTGGAAACTAAGAATTAAAGAGAAGACTTAGAAATGCAACTAAGTGAGGGTTAGGACTTATTTATTAGAGCTCAGAAAAGGAGGACAGAACTAGGAATAATAAACATAGTTTGCAGTGGGCTTTGACCAAATATAAAGAAAATGAGGTGTAAATATTACCGAGTAGTGGAGTGAGTATCATTATAGAGTTATATATTTTCAGCCCTGAGAGCATTTAAACAGAAGATTCCTGACAGATACCCTTTGAGGGGTGTTGTAATTAGAGCTGTGTGATTTGAGAAGGCTGGAATTCTATGATTTTTCAAAATTTTCTATTAAAGCAGCATTGTTGAATGTCAGCATTTTATTTTTAAAAACTCATCACAATCTTGATTTTTAACCTTTAAAACTTCACTTTGTAAGTGAGAAGCTTCAAAATCTTGATGGGGAATGGCCTTCAGTTACGACTTAAAAAAATTTTTTTAAGCAATTAAGCATGAATTTAAGAGTTAGTGACAAGAAATACTACGAACTGTAACTTAATTCAAAACACTTCTGGGAAGCATTAATGGGTTTTGATGATGAGTAGTCTTAGGTCTTAGTAAGTAAAGTCCTGATAGAAATCTGTCTTACCATCCATCCAATAAGAAAAAAAGTAGTGTGGATTGATGTACTTACAGTTAAGTGTAATCTAAAATAACCACCAAAGAAAACTCTGCTAAAAAGACATTTTTGGAGCCAAGTAAATGTACATGAAAGGCAATCACGGAAAATTCCTTGGCTTCTGCTACCAGCACAGTAATTACAAGAGAGGATTTACCCATGGAAATTTTTAAAAAAGGCAAATTGTGATCCAGGTTTTTCCCCAGCTTTCAAAGAGTCAATATTTTGAGCCAAAGAGCACTCTGAAATGGGAGCCTTTCTGGATGGAAAAACTGAAGCCACCTAGTTTCTCTACCACCTATTATAATACACATAAAGCTTTCACTATATAATAGCTTAAACATACTTCCACCATTTAATAAAAACAATTTTAGTCATTTAAAAAATATTACTGCTTATACATTCAGGTGCATTTTCTGACAGTTTTGAACTTCAGCACAGCCCCATGAGGTAAATAAAACAGATAGTGTATTCTAGATGAATAAACTGAATCTCAGACCAGTGTAGTAAACGTGCAAAGATTCACATAGTAAGTGCTAGAACTGCAGCCAGAACGGGGGTCTTTAGAAATTCAAAATTGACATGTTTTCTGAGTAAATAATTTTCCACTGTGACTGTCCAGGACGTTTACATCACTTGTTCAGATTTCCATAATATAGAAGGTGGCACTATGAAAAGAAATATTTGCCTAAGGTCCTACAGCAAGTGCTGGTTAGAACTAAGTGGGGGAATATGAAATTAAAAGTCTTTGCCATCAGTGAAAGTTTTGTCTGTTTGGACATATTTCAAGGGAAAAAAGTCAAGTGTTTAGATACCGGGTTGGATTTCATGAGAAGAAATTAACAGCAAGAGTTAATCCCTTTTCTACCTTATTTATGAATCTCGACATTTAAAAACTGTTAGTATTATTTGGCCTTCTTGGAAGAGACTATTAGAATAAAATTATTTCCAAATGCTGTACCTAAAAGTGTTGAAATCAGACCTGACATTCAAGACTCTGTTGCTTTAAGTTGGTGGTGGGTGTGCAAGTGAAGGTTATCATCCAGAGTCACACAGAGAGAGGGCTCATAGACCTATGAGAAATTATGCTTTACTTGAAGTGGAAAAAATAAACAGGCATGAAATATCCTTCAATTGTGAATCTCATAATTTACAAGGGACGTCTATGGGTAGATTGGTGAATATGTCAAAGAAGGATGTTTGATCTGGACAGAAGGGAAAATTGGATCAGGAATTAGAACATTTTGGAGGAGATATGTTGAATAGGACTGTAGCCTCACATTCCCTACGGCAAATGATTTGTAGAATAAAACAAGTGCAGAAGAGAACAGGAACAGATAGGAAAAAAAGGTAGCTTCACTCCTAATACAAGGATTTATTTTCTCCTGAATGTTGCATCCAGAAAAATCGATTAGCCTTTCTTACTGCCACGAGTGGTTCTTCTTGTATTTAAGTGGAGATCGAACAACCAACTCAGAGGTCATAACAAAGCAAATCCTTAATTCTCCTTAATTGTGAAGAATCTTGGACTAACAAAACAAAATAAAGAAAGCAAGCAAACAAAAGCTGGGATATTTTCCAGGCTTAGATTTCTATGACTTTAGACTGGAGCAGAACCCAGCATCCATTTTTCCCCAGGTTCCTGCCCAATAGGTAATAATAGATGGGGGCATTTTTGTGAAAATGTCGGTAATTACAAATCTCTCCCAAACCACTCACAGCAGGGGTTTTGCGGCCCTAACAATTTGCTTTGCTTATGTAGATACAATCACGTGTGTGCATGTGCACCCACTCACACACCACACACACACGTTTTGCCAGTTGCTGGCCATTCTTCAAATCTGCTGAAAAAGATATTTTTCTACTAAGGAAATAAGGTTAAGAAATCAGAAACTAAAGTGAAAATGAAGGGTCCAATGTTTCTTTCCCCACTTAATACCCATTTGTTGTTTGGAGTATGCAGTCAGGAGTAAAACTTGAAGAAGAGACTGAGAACTTTTGTCTTTTTTGATAATAAAGAGACATGCAGGCACTTTCTGTAACTTTTGTCATTACATATGACATAACCTCATATCACTAGGCTAATGTTCTTATAAAATGTCTGTTTAAGAGGATTGCAACTTGAATTGCCTGTCTTCCCTTCTGCAATGATAGGCCTGAGCACCAGCATTTTAATTTTGCTGGGTGGGGGAAGAGTCACTTGAGGTGAATTTAGGAGAGGAGCCCACATTTAGAACCTCCACTCCGCCCTCTCTCGGCCCCACTGCTCGATCCTGGCTTGGGAAGGAAAAAGAAAAGCAGAGATATAATGAAAGAAAAAATGATTCTAGAGCAGTACAATAATAAACTCTAGTCTTCACAAAGATTTTCATGGCAACTCACAGATAAATGATATATACTATCAGCAAATATTGATCTCCATGAAAATCAAGCTCAGAAAATATAGAAAAGATTAAATTTGTTCAAGTAGCTTCAAGGAGCATTAGTTGTGAAATTTTCAATTTATGCCTTGTAGAAGAATTAGATTATGTGCAGAACTCAAGGGAAACAAGTTCAGCTAATAGAACTTTCTAACAGAGCTTTCCAAAGGAATGGGCTGGTTTCTTTTTCTTTCTTTTTTTTCTTTTAAGGAGTTTCCTCAGCGAGCTATAGGAGGTTATACCTGTTCACACCTTGTACTGGTCTATGATAAAATTTGAGAAAAAATAAGGACTATTGAGAGAGTGTTTTTTTTTCCCCACAAATCTAAATATTTTCACTGCTTAAAAATGTACAGGGTATGACTTTGTTATTTTGAAGTTCAAATATAACCTTTCTTCTTAAAAATGGCACATACAAGAGATGTTTACAGATTAACTTTATTTGTTTTTAATAATGAAAAAAAATACAGACAACAGCCAGTTTACCATAGTTTTGTGCAAATTTATGAGTAATTTTTACAAATGTATTGGTGGGATTTATCACTCCTAAGATACCTCCTAGCCTTGATACTTTCTGTGTCTTGTATAATGAATCCAAATGGATAATAAACTTTTTGGGTTTATTAACAATGAAACATTTCCTTTGCCACCCCTCCCACCCTTCCATAGGTTGGGTTGAAGTTCTAGCCACATGCGTGCAAAATTTCCAGTGCAACTAGAACCTTCCTCACTAACATCCTGAGTGTAGGTTGGGAAATGATTAGGGGTCTTCTACCCTGGGACAGGAGATTTAAGATTCTTATAGACAAAAATATTGTGATGCAATAGAATATTTTGCAAAACACATCTTTGAAAACTTAGGGTCCAAATTAGTTCCAAGTAAAGGTTAGCCAGACTGTTTTTAAAAATTACTGGTGGCTAAGAAGGCAACCATGGATTCTGAATATTATACACACCACAGCTCATTGAACATAAGGAAAATCACCCCTATAAAAAATTACAGAATAGCAGACAGTGTCAGCTCCACCAAAATGAGTATATTTGACTTAATTTGATTTCTGAGTGGGGAAAAGTTCCCAGGCATCCTAGGGTGCCCTGGGCTGTGGGTGGTCCCCTCACAAAGGCTACATCTGTGTCAAGACTTGCAGTCACATTATAAAGGGCTCTTTCATGATTTCTGGTTCTGCCCTATCACATCCAAAAGCCATGCCTTGGCAAAGCTGCCAGCTGGCAGGTGGAATCCAAAAAAGGTAGCAGCTGTGGCAGTAGAAAGATGAAGTTTTATTTCCAGGTAAAGTGGGATCCGGATAATATGAAGTGGAGGGAGGGTGGGTGGAAGGGTGGGATGGGAAAGGGAAGAATTAGGTTTTTTTTGTAACAAAGTCATAAGGTATTTTTCCCTAATTTTCTTGCGCTTCCTTATTTATATAAACTATCTTGATCACTGTGTTGCTCTACAGAGATTTTCAATGGAATTAATTTGGGAGACGGAAGTAATCTCTCACAAAGAAATTGACTAGTCACAATTACTTTTTGGACACTTTTTCTGTATTGTGAATTGTGTGGAAATGTACAGAATAAAAATGAAGAAACATAATTTCTTTTCTTCTTTCTGGTTGCTAGATATAGTTGGTGCAAATAATATGCTTGGGTATGATTTAATCAAATTTTCAAAATCAGGAAATGAGCAAAGAGTTGGGCGTTAGGCAAGCAGAGACTAAAAGTGGTGTCTGAGAAAGTGGAAGACCCAACCTTTGCTTACAAAATGAACTAACAGAGGCCAGATTTACCAGCCACCTCAATTAAAAAAAAAAGTTATATACAAAATGATTATTGTTGGGTGGTACCTGTGGATCAAAGGAGTAGGTTGCCAGCCCCATATGCCGGAGGTGGCAGGTTCAAGCCCAGCCCAGCCAAAAACTGCAAAAAAAAAAAAAAAAAAAGATTATTGTTAAGATGCTGTATCTCGGGTAAAAAAAAAAAAGACAGTGATTCCTGAGAGATGAGAATCAAATGAAATACCCTTATGATTGTCCCCATTATACAGACTTCAGGGAGTTTCCAGGCAGCAAGTCAAAGAAGGCTAATCCAGAGCAGATTCACTGAGTAGAGTTGAGGAGACAGTGCTGAATTTGGGAAACTGAGGCAGCTAGTCCTTGTAAAGTGTCGGGGAGGAGAGAACTGACAGCGAATAACCCATAGATCTGCAGGGACTCCCTCTTCAAAATTCAACACTGCTGTTCTGTGTATGCATGTGAGGAAACGCCTCTTTTTAAAAATTAATCTTTTGAGAGAATTTATTATTTTTATTTATTTAGTTTTTAAATCTTGGTCTATTTAATTTACTTTTATTTCAAATTAATACAAGGGTACAAATGTTTAAATTACATTGTTCTCACTTCCATGGTAAAGTTCAAGTTCTGGCTGTGCCCTTCACCCAGGTGTTGTGGCTGAACACACTTGCACTGCGGTCTGAGTGATATGCAACAAGCTGTAGATATTTAACTTATACAGGTCAGTATGATCAGCAAGTAGACCTCCATAAAACCATCATCACACTCAATGCCCTAAACTTATCTATCACCTCCAAAAGTTTCCTCTAACCCCATTTCATTTTGTTTTGTTGCGTTTTACATTTGTGGTAAGGAAACTACTTGAGACTGGAGAAAGGAACACTCAAAATGATTAAAAAGTGACCAGCGCTCTCACAGGAGAAGGAAGAGTACCCATTGCTACCAGTCACTCTAGGAAATCTCATAGTTAATAAAGTAGCAGGTTGGATCTTGACTCATTTATGAGGAATATTGATGACAGACTAAAATGTCGCTCTAATCTTGCTTAAGTAATCACAAAACAAGATCAAAAAGAATGCAACTGAACCTCAATCTGAACAAAGTTGAAGGAAACGAGTACAAATTTAACTAGCATGTAATAAAGTAAAATTCATATCTGATATTCAATGCCAAGGCATACAAGAAGGCATGAAAATATAGCATAAGTTGGCTAGAAAAATCAGCCAACTGAAACTAGCCCAGAGACGGCATAGATGTTAGAATTATCAGAAAATGTTATTATTTGGAAATAGGTTTTATAATAGTATTCCAGATGTTCCAAGAGTTAAAATGAGATCTAAAAAATATTTTTAAAAGACCCATCTCAAGTTTCTAGAATGAAAGTTATAATACTTGAGATTAAAAGTGCGCTTCTAAAGATTAAAAGCAGATAAAACACTAAAGAAGAAAAGATTAATAAATTTGAAGAATAGAACAGGGAATATCTAATGTGAAATATGTAGAAATTAAAATGTTTAAAAAATAAATTGGTAAGATGTAGAAAAACTTCAATAACTTCATTATACACATAATGTGAATCATATAAAAAGAAGGAAAGAGAAGCAGAAAAAAAGTTTGAAAAAATCATTGCTGGAGGTTTTAAAACTTTGATTTAGAAAACCATAAAAATACAGATTCGAGAATTCAACAAACTTAAAGCACAACAGTTATGAAGAACACTAGAGCAAAACAACTTTCATGATCAAATTTATCAAAACCAATGCAAAACAAAAATTTTAGAGATAGCCAGGGAAAACAACACAGAAATAAAAACATGGAAAACAGGAAATTCCTCATCAGAAATGATGCAAGAAAAAAATGCAGAAATAATGCTTCTTATCTTAAGAGAGCAACATCTTTAAGGTCTTGAAAGAAAACAATACTGTCTAGTTATAATTCTTTAGAAGCAAAAAGTCTATAAAGATAAATGTAAAATGTAAAAAATTTTAGATATATAAAAGCAGAAAGGATTGAAAATCAACAGACCCGTACTACAAGCAGTATAAAAGAAAGTTGTTCAAACAGACAGAAACTGTTACCATATGAAAATCTGTATCTATACAAAGGAATGTGGAACTCTGGATATAAATATTTGGAAAAAAATTTGTTTTTCTTCTTAGTGAAATATACTTAAAAGATAAATGATTTTTTTATTAAGTTATAGCTGTGTACATTAATGCAATCATGGGGTACAATGTGTTAGTTATATATTCAATTTGAAATATTTTCATCAAACTGGTTGACATAGCCTTTGGCATTTTCTTAGTTATTGTGTTCAGACATTTGTATTCTACATTTAGTAAGTTTCACATGTACCCTTGTAAGATGCACCATAGGTGTGGTCCCACCAATTACCCTCCCTCCACCCATCCTTCCCTATCCCCTCCCCTTCCTATCCCCTTTCCCCATATTCTTGGGCTCTATCTTGGTTTAGCCAAGTAGGGCTGAGTACATTGGATACTTTTTCTTCCATTCTTGAGATTCTTTGCTAAGAAGAATATGTTCCAGCTCCATCCATGTAAACAAGAAAGACGTAAAATCTCCATCTTTTTATAAGGCTGCATAATATTCCATGGTGTACATGTATCACAATTTATTTATTTATTTATTTTATAATTTTATTGAATCATAATTCTGTACATTGGTGCAATCATAGGGCATGATTCATATACATTCAGAAATGTTTTGATCGTACTGTTACAGATAGCCTTCATGGCATTTTCTTGATCACT
>CAUYON010187748.1:0-17981 GCA_963573935.1 Arctocebus calabarensis
TGGCAGGCGCCTGTAGTCCCAGCTACTTGGGAAGTGGAGGCAGGAGACTCACTTGAGCCCAAGAATTGGAGGTTGCTATGAGCTGTGATGCCATAGCACTCTATCCAGGGTGACAGCTTGAGGCTCTGTCTCAAAAAAAAAAGAATATTAAATCTTCTAGTCCACGGACATGGGACATCTTCCCATTCTAGAGTTTATTTTTAAAAGTATTAGAACTAGTTCCATGTTCTCAGTAAAAATCCTCCCCAAGGACTACTTTGCCATCTCCCAAAAGTTGTTTTCTCATATGAAAGTAGTACTTCACCTCACCCTATGTTTTTTACAAAAAAACAGTAAGAACTTAACATAGTAAATACTGAATAGACCATTATTATAAGTTTCTCTGTCACACTAAATTTGTTTTGTGAGTGATCAAAGTTGCCCTGTTTAAAGCTTGGATTAATGAAAGATAGTGAAATGTAATGTTTATGATTCTGCCTCAACCAACTTTAGACTTATGGTAAAGGATATATGACTGGCTTATTTTACTATTATTTCAATGGAAAATTTAGATTTAACTTATGCAATTTGAATTTGAAATCCTTTATGAGGGACGTGACTGATTATATTTAAACTTCTTATTTTTTATTTAAGGAGTTAATTTTAAAATGTCAGTTATTCAGATGGAGATTTTAGAACATTATTAATCAAAACATAAGGGCATGGGGGAAGGAGAGAGCAGACAGAGAAGGAGGGAGGGGGTGAGGGAAAGAAAACAAAAAAGGAAAAAAATAGTGATTAATTCTCACATAGATTGGATTCAATTTTGAACAAAGTACATTACTTAAACATTAATTTTTAATTCAGCTTGTTAATATGTTGTTTAGGATATTACATTGTCATTTATAAGTGAAATTTGTTTGAAATTTCCCTTTATAACAATATATTTTCTCCAGTTTCAATATCAGGTGTATCTAGATCAAGCAGAATGATTTTGAAATATTTCTTCTTTTTCTATTGTCTATAGGATTTGGCATGATCTGCTTTTTGAATCTCTCCTTTACTTTTATTTGTATGGTATTGTCTATTTTTTGAGACTTTGGGAAAAAAAATTAACTGATGACTTCATGCTGAGCCTCAGAGTCAAAGTGCTCTACAGTTTTTTATTTGACAAGGTGTATGTTGCTTTCTTGGCATTATTATTGCTAATATTGTTTGATATTTCGATGCAGTAATCGTCTGTTTTCTTTTCTGAATGTATTTATCTTTGTTCATTCTTTATGTGGTTTTTGTTTCTAGTCCTTATCTTAAACATTGTTATTGTTATTGAGTTTAAAGCCTTTTAAATTCTATGAAACCTAATTAACACATGTATATGTAAAAATAAAAAATTCTACCCCCCCAAAAAAAGAAAACACCAAAGTTTGTTTTGAATACAGCAGTTGAGATTGGCCAACAGACATACTCAAATTTTCTTACTAGACAATGCTATCACACAAACAATGCTGCTCAAATTACAGAAACTGGACTCGAAAGCTCTATTATCCACTATATTATCAGACCTTGTATCAACTGACTACCACTTGTTTCAGGCTTTGAATCACTTCTTGCAAGGAAAAATATTCAATTCTCAACAAGCTTTGGAAAACGCCTTTCACTATTTCATCACTATTAACTGTCCAGAGCTCTTCACTGCTAGCATAAACAAGCTACCGTTAAAATGACAAAACTCTGTTGATAGTTTAAGCACATACTTTGATTAATTGTACTGCTTCTTGTTTGATATAAAATAAACTAATCAATGCTTTGATTTGAAATTGGGTGTTTCAAATTTAATGACCTTAAAATTTCCCTCTGAGCACAAATGTGCTCATGAGTTAGTTCCAATTTTATAATGAGCGCATGTGGTGTTTGTTTTTCTATTCTTTAGATACTTATTTAGGATAATGGTCTTTGGTTCTATCTAAATTTTTGCAAAAAGGAATTAATTCATCCTTTTTTGTGGCTGAGTAGTATTCTGTGTTATACATGTACAACATTTTGTTAATTTATTCAAGAATTGATGGGCACTTGAGTTGATTCCACATCTTTGCAAATGTGAATAGTGCTGAAGGTGTTTTTTTGATAAAATGAATTATTTTCCTTTGAGTAAATACCCAATAGTGGGATTACGAGATTGAATAAGTTATTTCCAGATTCAATGCAATATACTCAAAATACCACTGTTATATTTCACAGATCTAGAAAAAATAATTCTATGCATTGTGTTAAACCAGAAATAGCCTGAATAGCTTAAGCAATTTTAAACAAAAAGAACAAATCTGATGACTTCATATTACCAGAATACAAGTCAATATTAACCAAAATAGCAAGGTATTGGAACAAAGACAGAGACAGAAACCAATAGACTAGCACAGAGAACCCAGATGTAAAACCATTTACATACAGCCAGTGATCTTTCACAAAATAACAATAAACACTGGAGAATAGAAACCCGGTCTGGGAACACTGGATAGGAACATGCGGAAGAGTGAAATATGATACATGTCTCTAACTATTCACAAGAGTTAATTCAAGATGGAGTCAAGATTTAAATGTAAGGCATGAAATCATAAGAATTCTAGAAAACAATGTAGGAAAAACTTTTTTAGATATAAACCTAAGCAAAGAATTTATGACTAAGTCCATAAGGTCAATCCCAGAAACAATAAAAATGAATAAATGGGGCTTAATTAAATTAAAAAGCTTCTGCACAGTTAAGGAAATAATCAAAGAATAAATAGACAGCCTATAATGGTAGAAAATATTTACAAGTTATACATCCAATAGAGGATGATATTCATAACCTATGAAGAACTCAAATCAGCAAGAACAAACAACAAACAAAAAAAAAAATTAAAAAGTGGACAAAAGACATAAGCAGAAGCATTTCAAAAGAAGATAGACATATAGTCAATAAATATATGAAAAAATGTTCAGTGTCATCTGGGAAATACAGATTAAAACCAGAATGAAATATCACTGAAGTCTGGTTGGAATGGACTTTCACTGAAAGTCCGAAAACAATAGATGCCAGCATGGATGCAGAGAAAAAGGAACATTTATACCCTGTAGGTGGGAAGGCAATCTAGGACAGCCTCTTAGAAAAACTATATGGAGACTCTTCAGAAATAACTGTTTAAAAACATATTGCAGGTACATTTTTCAGTTCTACCACTGAGTTCGAATCAACTATTCTTCTAATTCTTTTAGTACATAAATACTGAGTGCTTTCTCCTTCAGAGACAGAGAACATTCACTAGTATAAATAATCAATATAATACTTAATTCTCAACCTTAAATATTTAGAGTAGAGTGATACCTCCAACTCCAGTGCTCACTTTCTCTCCGATTGCTTTCATGCCAACTCTGTTCTGACAATGAATCTCCTTCTTTAAGTATATCTCCAGATGATGGGTTTCTGATACCCAAGCCTTACATGTACCTTATTTATCATAATATTAAAACATAGCATCTCTGTTAAGAAGTAGAGGTTTCTACAGTATTGTTGATGACCTACAGTCACCATCATCCTCAAACATTTATGAAGTTGAAGTGCCTTTCTATTTTAACACAGGCAGGGTACAAGAACAATTTTGAAAGGAACATATGAAAGATCAAGAAAAAAATAAAAATATTAACATGATTCATACTTATTTGACATTAGTGCAGGTGACACTCTAAGAGGAACACACCAGACTCTAGAAGAGTTGTGGAGAGTTAACTAAGTTTAAACTTCATCAATAGTCTTAGTACATAGGGAAAAGAAAAGAAATAATGAGAAAGGGAAACATTTGCTTAAGAAATCTATATCAAATATTACACCACTAGACATTCTATTTATTTCTGGAAGCTTGATGTGGTTAATAAATTGAGGAGTCAATTCTGACTTCTGGAAACCAAAACATGATTCAAATGATTTAATCAAATTTTCCCGATTTCTCTTTATTTCAAAGAGAGGTTTTTAGTAAATCAAGGGTGAGAGGGTATGGGAGAAAGATAGAAGGAAATGAAGGTCTTTGGGGAGAGCTGAGTGATGTAGGAAGACAGAACTCTGTAATCATCAAATAAATTTTTAAAAATCTTCTACCAGACTGATAGAGCAATGATATTAATAATGGTATTCCTACCTTGGCCTCACATAATTAGTTTTAAAGATAGGGCTTTGCTTTAATGGCATTACTCATTTCCTTTCTTCTGAAGTTTCAGGAACTGGCTACAAATTCAGCTTTTTAAAGAAATGAGTAGTAAAAATGGTCTTTTTTTCTGAATATAGCATTATATATTTTCTATTAATGGTACAAGATAAGCTATAAAGAAAAGCTATTAGCACTAGTTGTTCATAGATAGAGTCCTGTTAAGAGATTGCAATTATTTTAAAGCTTTTCATGAGGATTTTTACATGTTGACAAAGCAGTAATTACTGAAGCTGGGTGTACAAGGTGAAGTGCATCAGGAGTGTGACCAGTTAGAAAGAACTTGAGGTGCCTGCACTCTCAGGCATTGAATTGTGTACCAGGCAGGTCACGGTGTTACTTAAGATCAAACATACCTGTTTTCAAAGCACAGCTGCCTCTCATTTGAATGCTGAACTGCGTATCTCCATCTCCTGGGTTTCTTTGTCCCTTGCAATGCAATGTAACAACAAATCAATTCCTCACTATATCCAATAGGATTTACATAAAGTCATAAAATAAGGGATATGTTTTACATAAACAAGATACCTAATAGCTTCAATTTTTTATATCTCATGTCAGTGAAACTGTTGAATTTGTAGAGTAGAGAATATAAAAACTACAATGTTGCAAGAGAACCTATGAACATTCTAAATGTATTTTAATGGGGCTGCCATTGAAATGCTGACTGACCTAGTCCCTCCTTTTCTAGTTCTGTAGGAGCAATAGAGCATAGAGTTTAGGAGTTCTTTTGGATCACACCCCCAGTACTTGCCAGTTGAGGGAACTGGGATAAACCATGCCTCAGTTTCCTCCTCTGCAAAAATAAATATAAAGATTACTATATTTTAGATCCCTGTTCTTGTAGGTACATGGTAAAAATCAGGGAAGATGCCTAGCTAATAATCTGCATTCTTTAAATGCTTACTATTATCAATGCCATCTTCCAGGATTGACATGTATTTAGAATGGAAATATTATTTGATAAAACATATCCCAGTCAATCTATAGCATCTCTCTTTAAGAATAAAAATCACTGTGGTCTCTTCTCAATTAAAGAAAATGCAACTATAAAACCGAGAGAAGCTTTCATTTTTTTCATTCTCAAAAGTGCATTAAGTATATCATGTAATAAGTAAATAACCTAAATAATAAATATAGAAAATTAAAAGACAGCATGATTAAATAAATATAAAGCTATTGTTTTTAATAAACACCCTACTTATTACTTTAATTGGTTTGATAGTTTTAGGTTTTAAACGACTTAAGTTCAGGTTATATATTTAACATTATTTTTCATAAAGAACCTCTGACATGGTTAAGTTTAGACTTCCTGACAAGGGAGTAAGTTCATTTAATTTTGACATATTTTGTTTAATATGGTCTTAATTATATGGAACTATATTTCCCATTTTAGATGATTGTTCTAGCAATTGGCTAGCAATTTACCTTGTTAAACAGCTAACACATAATATCTCACACATGTAGGTTCTGAGAATATCAGTTATTTCCTGAGAAAGTAAGTATTCTAATTTTGTATTAATTCATAATAAACCAACCAAAACTAAGGATATACACATACAATGTAAAAAAAAGAGTGTCAGGAATTCCCTAAGGGTTCAGTGGGTTGGCTCATTTCTCCTCTACAATGTTTTGGGATTTTTGTTGAAAAGAATAAGAGCAGGAAGTGTCTCAGATAATTGGGGACTGGTACAGTCTGAGGGTTCCTTACTCTACCTGGAGGTTAGCTCAGCTGAAACTGCTGACTGCAATATTCCTCCGCTTAGGTTACTCAATGTGTAGCAGTTGGGTTCCCGGAGGGAGCATCTGATGAAGCAGAACGAGGCTATAAGACTTGGTCTGACTTAGTCTTGGAAAGTATGTAATGTCAAGTCCTCCACATTTTATTGATCAAAGGTGAGTTTGGAAGGACAGACCAGATGAGAGGAAGGTGATCTAAGTCACCAGTCAATGGGGAAGTGACAAGGGCGCACGGCAGAAGAAGCTGTGGGTAGCTGAAATTAGTGCAGCTATCTTTGGACAAATACACCTGCCATGGGAGGCATATGATACAGAGGGTTACTAGTTTACTTTTAGGTTAAGTGGTGTAAACAGAATTATGAAATAGTCATGCAAAAATAACAAGGTTAATATGAAATAATTCACTCTGTGTCCACAAGTAGAAAACTTATTCCACAAGGCTCCTTTGAAAAACATCTCAAAGTTATGTACTTAAATTTTACTTACTAGTAAATGGTACCGCTAAGACAGAAGCATATTTTCAAGTATTTCATGTATAGTAAACATTGCTAGTACTATGAATTAAACTATATTCCATAAGCCACACTTTATCATATGTGAATTATGATTCTTTACAAATTAGATCTGTTTAAATGAAAGCATCAATGCTTTTTAGCAACTCAAAGTATATTGTGAAAGCTAGATTTATCAATAGATAAATAAATTGTTATAGTACAGAAAAAGAAATTCTTAAATTAGATGTGCCATCCAAGTACTTTGCAAAGAAGGAAAAACTTAAAATCAGGCAACCATGAATAAACTTATATGCTAAAGCTAGAAAAGTTTATAGTAACTTAAATGTCTTTCATTAGCCTAACTCAGATGTATAAAAATACACATTTACATGGGATATGTACTGATATTTCAGAATCTCAGATAAATGAAACAATCAGTTAAAAGTAGTAAGGGTTTTCCCTTTCATATCACTTTTATATGAGTTTTAAATCATTTGAAAATCTTATGAAGAAAACAAATAATGTAAAAAAAAAGTTTTTGAATGTCTACTTGCTAGTTGCTACGTATATAAAAATGAATCATGTCTGTTATCTCTGTATTAAATAAGTTAAGTGAAGTAATTTGCTATGTTCATTAGAGATTAAAAACAAAACCGGAGATGCATTGAGCACAAATTCTCTTTTTTTTCCCCCTCAGAAGAAAAAGAAAAATATTCATTTCAATTAATCTCTGCAAATAGTCGCCAAAGTTAAGAGTCTTGAATGAAGAGAACAAACTCTACAAGATGAGTATTGTATTCTTTTTAATTTTCATGTTTCTGATATGTACATATTCTTGAAGTGATCATTTCTAAACTGTTTTGAAATCAGCATTTGAGAAACAATGTCTACAATCTCAATTAAACAACATTTCCACTGTTGATACAATTGTTATTTTCCTAGCCTATGGTACAAGTATTCTGGAAAGACTCACTGGGAGAAAAACATCATGCCAACTTTTTTTTTTTTTTTTATAATTTAGGAGCTTAAATCATTATTATTTTTATTTCAGATTAATATGAGGGGATAATTAGGTTACATCATTTGCAATTTTTAGGTGGGGTCCAAGTTGTAGCTGTGCTCCTCACTCAGAAGTTGTGCCATATAGTCTCACGTTATCATTTATTTTTTTAACTTGACACATTGTAACTATACATACTCAGGGTGCCAAAAATGTAGACAAATTTTAAGCGGTGTTACCTATATATTACTTTTCAAAATTGAATTGAATTATAGTAGCAATGCGTAGCATGACATTTGCTTGAAAGATACCATTAATCAGGCGAACGCTAGCTTCACCAGGCCACAGGCAAGACAGTAGAAGGAAACAGTGACAGCCTGGTTGTCATTTCAGGAGTGCAAGACCATTTTGAAGTGGTATTTGAAATTCAAGGCCGTCCTAGAACTACCACAACAGTGAGGGCTTGAGTATGTAACTGATCCTCCAACACGCCTAACAAGAGCATGTATCTGTGACAAATTTGAGACGACGGGTGTGTGAAACAGCGTGCCCAGTGACAGAAGTAGACACCTGGGTCAGTTGCTCTAGCTGTAGTTCACCTAAATCAGTGTGTCTGGATGCTGATGGTAATCCCTGTGAGCATTCTTGTAATTATTCACACAGAAGTCAAATGTGACTTGTATTCATTTTTGGTTATAACACATAGTGAATATTACAAATTTAATATAGTTTTCACTTTTTAAAAATGTGTCTAGGCTCGGCGCCTGTGGCTCAACGGGCTAAGGCGTCAGCCACATACCCCCGAGCTGGTGGGGTCGAATCCAGCCTGGGCCCGCCAAACAACAATGACGGCTGCAACCAAAAAATGGCCGGCAACCCAGTTGTGGCGGGCTCCTGTAGTCCCGGCTACTTGGGAGGCAGAGGCGGGAGACTTGCTTGAGCCCAGGAATTGGGGGTTGCTGTGAGCTGTGATGCCACGGCACTCTATGCAGGGTGTCAGCTTGAGGCTCTGTCTCAAAAAAAAAAAAAAAAAAAAAGGTGTCTACATGTTTTGGCACCCTCTGTATTTATGGGGTACAATTTGATGTTTGTATACATACGTTTGCTGCACAATGATCAAACCAGGGTCGTTAGCAGATCCATCACTGACACATTTATCATTTCCTTATGCTTCTTTTCTAGCTATTTTGCAATGCCCAATATTTACTGTTAACTATAGTCTTACTACCCTCCAGTAGAACAGGAGAACTTGTTCTTTGTATCTACTTACAACTTTGTATCTATTAACCAACCTCTTCTATCCTGCCCTTTTTCCTTCCTCTCACTGGGCTCTAGGAACCACTGATTCTTCCCTTTTTTTGTTCTCTCCCTTTTTCTTGTTAGGACCCACATATGCATGGGATCTTTCTGTGCTTGGCCTACTTCACCTCACATAATGTCCTCAAGGGCCATCCACATCGTCACAGTTGACAGCATCTCATCCCTCTTGCTGGCTGAATAGTACTCTATTATGTGTACGTACCACATTTTTATCCATTGTTGTACACGTTGGCTGATTCCACATCTTAGCCATGGTAACTAGTGCTGTAATACACGTAGGGGTGCAGATGTCTCTTTGACCCCCCTATTTCATTTCCTTTGCATATATACCTCGCTGTAGCTAGTTGAGTTATATGGTAGTTCTATTTTTAATTTTTTGAGAAATCTCCATTCTATTTTCCATAGTGCTGTACTAATTCACAATCTCACCAGCACTGTCAACTTCTTTTAATTCTTTCTCATGGAGGCACTCTAACAGCAACTGCATATTTTTCTTAATTATTTTATTTAATCCATTTATAATCATTAATATGCTGTGGATCTATTTCACAGAACTTTCTCTTAAAAGTAGCAAAGGGATGTTAATGATTGACTGATACAATGTAATCCTAGCAAGGAATTTTCCAGTGCTGTCTCATTAACCAGATGACCTCCAGACATTGTCAGCACAACCCAGCTGTGGTGATTGATCACCAGAGAACAGAGGTTAGTAACTCTCCCCCAGGTATTAATGTATAGCATCTTCGCTTACCCCCCTCTCAGGCTTTTCCAGTAAAAGATTGATTTATTATGCAGCTTCAGTAGGGATTTGTCAAACTCTTAATCAAGGAATCCTATATTGTCAGAGGTAAATCAATGACACTTTCTGGCAAAATGACTTTTATGGCATATGAAAACATTACATTATGTGTGGGTACTATTCCATAAAAGCAAAATATATTCAGAAATTAGTAAGCAGAGATGGACCAATAGAAACAAAGACAATATGCTCATTTGTTGACAAACAGATGCTATTGTAAACCAAAATGCTTTTAGTTGTTTCTCGTGATGAAGTGACAAAATGTAAGACTCTTGGGGACTCAGTAAAAGAAAACAGAGGTGAAATGACTAAGAAAGAAACATACTTTAGAGAGTGAATGCTTGAAGTATATGTAGCGAGTGAATATGTGGAAAGAAATCTCAGAGGCTGGCTGTTTTTGATGACCTGTTCTATTTAAATGCCAGTATCCCCAGGGACAAAGCAAATCCCAGGTGATTTGTTTATTTCATGATATATTATGTATTTTACATGAAATTCAAAAGCAATGCTATATTTTAAGACAATTTTCTGAATTCTCAGTGTTTTGCCAAACTTTATGCTAAATAATGTGGCTTTAAAAGAATATAAATAGTGTAAATTAAGACCACGTAAACAAAAATAAATTCTTCTATCTGTTCTTTATGTCTGGGAGTATATTCTGCACTTCTGAAAATATATTTTTTTAAAAATCCAACTACATTCTCTTCTGTGGGTTGAATTGTGTTCCCCAAAAAGAACTCCTCACCCTAATAACTCAAAATGTGGCCTTTTCAAGAAACACAGTCTTTGCAGATTTAACTAAGTTAGGAAACTTAGTTAAATTCCCTAATTGGGGAACACTAACCCAGACTGACTGGTATCCTTATAAAAAGAGAAAATTTGGAACAGAGGGAAGATGAAACAAAGACAGCCACAAGAGAACAGAGATAGAGATGGATTTAGGCAGCTGCAAGCCATGAAACCAGTAATTACAGCCATCACAGAGTTAGGAAGCAGCAAGAGAGGAGTCTCCGACTCAGTGAGAGTTTGGCCTTGCTAATTCTGAACATCTAGTCTCCAGAACTGTAACATAACCATTTCTGTGGTTTTAAACTATCTGGTATGTGTTACCTTATTACAGCAGCTCTAGAACGCTCACCACATATACAGACCAGCCATTGCCCTGGCTTGGGAAGACGATGTCAGCTGGAGTGGCTAGAGACACGCAGGTGCTGGCTCACAAGGGGGGAGAAATGGGAAACTCTGGTCTGAGGCTGCAGGTCTCACACAGTGGGCAGGGTTATTTGTGTCCCTCTGTAAGAAGAGAGTAATATGATCTCAACGGTGCTTTCTAAGGATGGGCAGAGTTGTCCCTTCCTCTTTCTATCTGATAATACTTTATATATAACATTGAAATATAATAATCAGAATTGTTGCTTATGTTTAGTAAATAAACCAAAATCTGATATGACTGCTTAGTTTCGGATACATGAGGTCATAGGTCATAACAACTTCATTTTTCCAAAGCCAGCAATACTATAATTTAAAAATCTGCGAGAATTATAAGTCACCAGGGATACATCAATTTGTTTAATATAGTATTCTCACAAAAAAAATCCATTTATTTAAAGAAATTAATTATGCCAAGAAAGCAGAGGGAAAGTTCAGTGATACTATACTGGTATTCTCACTGCCAAGCTTGTCATGATTTAATAAGTCAGACATCAAGGCCACTACCCTGCATCTAAAATAGGAAGTGCTACCTTCTGGGTGTGGGACACAACTACAATAGGGGCTGTTCCTAACAAATGCAAACATTGTAACCTGATGATTTGTACCCTCCCATTAATCTGAACAAAATGAATAAAAATAAAGTAGCAAGTGCTATTTTCCATTGCAAAGGACATTTCATTGTAATGTTCCTTTAAAGAACTCTCAGTATTTTAGAAGATTAATTTCTCTTTGAGGAACTACAAAGACATTAGGAATAACTTGGATTTTTTTTACCCTTAGATTATATGATATGGCCTTTTCTTGAAACACTGTATGCTATTTAAAATCTCCCATATATAAATATAGGCTATATTTAGCAGTTCACCTGTACCAGCATTTTATAGTTCTTAATGAGTCCCTAACAAATGTTAAACATTTGCTATCAATATCACTTCATGTCCAATTGGCCAAATATTTATGAATTGATAAGTCTTTTTCATACAAACGCTTAGATGCATTGATTTGTATACAACTATGTGAATATTTAAATTCACAAAATTTGACCTAGAAATCAAGCAAAGTAGATTCCGTTGTGATGAAAATTGAACTATCATATTAAAATGAGATTTTTTTTCCCCTTTGGAAATAATAGCCAAATATGAAGGAAAAAGCAAATCAACATTTTATTAATGATTTATCCCAAAGTTATTAAACTAAATATTGCTCTTATATAACATAAAATTTATGGAATCAATCATATTAAAGAAATCCTTAATTCAAAGTGAATTTCTTTGGATCTGATTTAATGTAAGCCAATTTAATTATAGCTATCTTTTTAAGATCAAAGAAATAGCTCCACCTACCACCACACACCATGTACATAGCCCAACACTCACATACAAAGAGAGAAAGCAGCAGTAACATGGACTGAGGATTTAAAAAAAAAAAAAAGAAAGTATGCTTTTGGGTGAATATAGAAGAAGAAACTCCCTCTCAAAACTCAAACCCCCACAAACAACTAATCGATTTGCCTTGGGACAATCTTTTTCCAACACTGAGTTTCTTTTCATCAAATGGAAGTCCTTTGAAGTCAATTAAACTTGGGCATGGTACTCCCAAGACTGCAACCACTTTTATAGCTGAAGGCAACAACTATTTGACAGGGTGACATGGAAATCAGATTCCTGACATGGAGCACTATTTTCAATCGTCAAGCATGTGGGAAATACAAAGTAAGTGTATTTGTTTGATATTTAAAATTGAACTGTTTCAGGGCTTTAGAAAATAAATACACAAGTTCAACTGAGTTGTTCTTAACTTTTTAAAAGTGCAGGTCCTCAGAACTTAACTTTCAACTACCTGTCCTCTTGTAAAGGTTGGCCTTGCCCACAAGAGTGACCATCGTCAGAGATCCAAGAACAGATCAAAGATGATTCAGCAAACACAGATGCTGGAAATGTCTAAACATGGGTCACTGGGGTAATCTGTCAAAATGGGAAATTTTGATTTGATTCAATTATATGAGAAATCTTTGAGTGATACTAGAGTAGTCCCTCAATTTTTCTAAATCTGATACTCAACTACTAGTTCAGAACAGCCTTTTGTCAGTCCATGCTCATTCTCATGCTTACATACCTAATTAATCCAGGAAATAATGCTATTTTAGGAAATATAGAAACTCTATTTAAATTTTCATCCAGATTTATGATGTATAACTCACAATTAAAGGTTAAAAAAGGTAAAACTTAGTTCTTACAGGTTAAGTTTTCAATGAAAACAAATTGAATAAAATATAAAGGACTAAAGATATTCTATCACTTGCATTGCTATGAAGATCATGGAGAAAGAAAGATCCTTTCACTCCCATTTATCTGTGAAAAAATAGTAATTTACTGTTTTCTTTAACTGTGGCTAATACCTTCCCATTTTCCTCATTAAATGAAAAATATAAATGGCAAATGGCATATTCACTTTAGTTAATGATAACTCTGCTCATACTGTGATGATTTATCACTTATGTAATGTCATCTGACCTCCTATACTAATATAAAGTTTGAAAGCATGTCTTAACAATAATTACCTGGAAGTGAGAAATCCTAAGAACTTATTAGAAAACAATCCACTAATTATTTTACATATGGTTATGGGAATAGTTGGGATTTTTTTTCTCCATGGTCACATTAAATAGAAAAATGCAGTGTAATTCTTAGTCACTTTTAAATGCATCTAATGTATAATAAATATAACATTTCATTTTAATGTTGAAGTTTCCTATAACAAATAGCTCAGGGCCTCCCAAGGAATTCCACTAATTTGTGATCCCATATTTATTGTTATTATCCTTCTTTTCTTTTACAACATTGGCAAATGTAATCTACTCGTCTAGCTGTAGTTCATTTAGCAGATTCCCCCTATATGTAACAAGTGCGTTTGTTTTTTCATCTCAGTTGGAAGGGAGTAATTGCAATAAATAATATTTTAGAACATCCAGAAGCTCCATCAGAGATATCTTCCTTAAATGAAAGGGCAGTTTCACTTACATGGAGGCTCTTCCCCTGATGAACACCATTTACTCACCTCCTTTGGATGACAGCTGATGATCTCAGCTATTACCGCATTGTTTGAGCAATTCCAAAGTCTTCACCTATTGTTCAGAGTTCTTCATTGGTTCTACTAGAATATCCTTTGTTTTTTCTACTCACTCTTTTTTAATAGTACATGGTTTAAATTTCTCCTTTAACTGTTACCTTCTAGTGCCCTAGGACTCAATGTATTTGGTTTGAACCATTGCAGTAGCATCACTTGGACTTCCACTAGAAACATAGACTTTCCAGCTCCATTATAGATGAACTGAGTCAGAGTCTATATTATAGCAGGATTCCTGCATAATTTTAATGTGTTTGAAGTTTGAGAAGCACTGTCCTTGGGCAACAAGTTACTCTCCCTCTCTTGCTTCTATCCAACAAAAGTAGAAATAAAATTGGTTCTATCAAATCATGCCAGGAAAAGAGGTAGAGAGGTCAACTCTTCAATATTTCAATTCATATGTTATTTGTTGGCTCATTTCTGTGTCCTATCCTCACCATATTTGTGCTGTCCATATCCAAGCTCTCTCCACTCAGTTGCCAGGCAGGGCAACTCCTTCCTCTGCTATAAGCCCCTCCTATCATCCAGGTTGGAATACTGCCTTCTGCATCTTTCACTTTTAAAAATTCATCCCATTTTCTTCTCCATTGATGATTCAATAATTCATCCATTTTTTTCTGGGCTCTTTTGGGCATATGTAAGTTAAAATCATTTTTCTATTATATCAATTAAGTCTTAGGATATAGATTTGCAACATCCCTTACTCAGTGCACCATTTTCATCCACACCAGCCCAGTCTTTTTTCTTTCTCCCATTTCTCTAGCTTCATCTTATTTTGCTTCTTAACAATATTTTACACAGTTGTCACCTCCTTACTTCTGATTTTGCTCATAACATAGTGGCAATGCTTTCAGTGCCCTCCAGCTGCTAAATATTGGTTAACTCAGAGCTTTTCTATTTTCTCTCTACATGCCCTCCCTATGTGATCCATCCAAGGTCATGGCTTTAAATATGATCTATGTCCTCAAGATAAAATTGTCTGTACCTTTTATAGATCTCTTCTAAACTTCAAACTTTTCAATTTAACTATGTACCATGTATCTCCACACTTATTTGTACAAATTATCTCAAAGGGAACATGTTTGAAAATAAAGTTTTGATTCCCTTCTTTATCCCCAAACTTTTATCGCTCAAGACTAATGAAGACATCAGTCTTCTCCAGCTTAGCAGTTAGCAAACCACATGCCCAACTAGTCAAACAAAATTCTCAAAGTAATTAGTGAATTTTTCCTTTCCCTCATCCAAACATTCAGGTCATCACCAAGTCTTTTGAGATATGTTTGGAATTTGCACATTTAGTTTTTTCCTTCTTTACACCTCTGTCATTCATCACCTTTTGTCTTCAAATTAGTTCTATAACTTTTTAATTGGTTTTCTTCTAACCTTGCACCCTAACACCCAATTCCCACATAATGATCATGGTAAACATCATTCAGCTCACACTGTTTCCTTACATGGAAGTTAAACATCTTTTCAAACTCTTGACCAGCATTCATAATAGAATCTTGCATGTTTCTTACACTAGAGTTCACATCTTCACTATTCTCTAGAAACACAAACTTTTTTTTTTTTTTTCACTCCAGTCCCTGTAGGTCGGCCGGAAGTCGCATTCGTAGAAGGCGCCAAAGTTGCAGCGCAGCGAAGGCAGGTCCCAGGAGGAGGCCACAGCGGAGACTAATCCCAGCAGCCCCAGGAGTGCGCTCCCGGGCCTGCAGCCGCCATCCAGGTGAAGCCCGAACCCGGAGTGGGTACCGCCAACCGCCTCGGCCTAGAACTCACTTCTTTTTTTTTTTTTTAAGCAGAAACATGATAGGTGGATTTTATTTTTTTTTTAATTAAATCATGGTTTTGTATATAAATATAATCATGGGGTACAATGTGCTCGTTTTATATACAATTTGAAATATTTTCATTGTACTGGTTGACATAGATTTCATGACATTTTCTTAGTTGTTGTGTTCAGACATTTATATTCTACATTCAGTAAGTTTCACCTGTACCCTTCTAAGATGCACGGTAAGTGTGGACCCACTAATTACTCTCCCTCTGCCCATCTACCTCCCTTCCCTCCCCTTCCTTGCCCCTTTTTCCATGTTCTTGTGCTGTAATTGGGTTATAGCCTTCATATGAAAGCTATAAATTAGCTTCATAGTATGGCTGAGTACATTGGATATTTTTTCTTCCATTCTTGGGATACTCTGCTAAGAAGAATATGTTCCAGCTCCATCCATGTAAACATGGAAGAGGTAAAGTCTCCATCTTTCTTTAAGGCTGCAGAATATTCCATGGTGTACATGTACCACAATTTATTAATCCATTCATGTGTAGATGGGCACTTGGGCATTTTCCATGACTTAGCAATTATTAATTGAGCTGCAATAAACATTCTGATACAGATATCTTTGTTATAATGTGATTTTTGGTCTTCTGGATATATACCTAGTAGAAAAATTATCGGATCAAATGGCAGTTCTATTTTTAGATTTCTAAGTATTCAGATATCTTTTCTAAAGGATCATATTAATTTGCATTCCCACCAGCAATGTAGTAGTGTTCCCTTTTCTCCACATCTGTGCCAGCATCTCTGGTTTTGGGATTTTGTGATGTGGGCTAATCTTATTAGAGTTAGATGATATTTCAAAGTAGTTTTGATTTGCATTTCTCTGATGATTAAGGATGATGAGCATTTTTTTATGTGTCTGTAGGCTGTGTGCCTGTCTTCTTTAGAGAAGTTTCTCTTCAGGTCCCTTGCCCACCCTGAGATGGGATCACTTGTCCTTGCTAATACGTTTAAGTTCTCTGTGGATTCTGGATATTAAACCTTTGTCGGAGGCATAACCTGCAAATGTTTTCTCCCATTCTGAGGGCTGTCTGTTTGCTAAACTTACTGTGTTCTTGGCTGTGCAGAAGCTTTTTAGTTTGAACAGATCCCAGTAGTGTATTTTTGATGCTGCTTCAATTGCCCAGGGTGGGTCCTCCTCATCAAATACTCACCCAGACCGATTCCTTCATGAGTTTTCTCTGCACTCTCTTCTAGTATTTTTATAGTTTCATGTCTTAAGTTTAAATCTTTAATCCAGTGAGAGTCTATCTTAGTTAAAGGTGAAAGGTGTGGGTCCAGTTTCATTCTTCTACAGGTTGCCAGCCAGTTCACCCAGCAACATTTGTTAAATAGGGAATCTTTTCCCCACTGAATGTTTTTAATTGGCATGTCAAAGATCAAATAACGGTAAGTAGCTGGATTCATCTCTTGGTTCTCTATTCTGTTCCAAACATCTACCTCTGTGTTTTTGTGCAATTACCATGCTGTTTTGATCACTATTGATTTATAGTGTAATCTGAGGTCTGGTAGTGTGATTCCTCCTGCTTTGTTTTTATTTCTGAGTAATGTCTTGGCTATTCGAGGTTTTTTTCTGATTCCATATAAAACAAAGTATTATTTTTTTAAGATCTTTAAAATATGACAAGGAACTTTAATAGGGATTGCATTAAAATTGTATATTGCTTTGGGTAGTATAGACATTTTGACAATGTTAATTCTTCCCAGGCATGAAGAAGGTATGTTTTTCCATTTGTTGACATCTTCAGCTATTTCTTTCCTTACAGTTTCATAGTTCTCTTTATAGAGATCTTTCACATCCTTTGTTAGGTAAACTCCCAAATATTTCATCTTCTTTGGCACTGCTGTAAATGTGAGTAGAGTCCTTGACTGTTTTTTCGGCTTGGCTATTGTTGATATATAGAAAGGTTACAGATTTATGAGTGTTGATTTTGTAACCTGATACACTGCTGTATTCCTTGATCACTTCTAAGAGTTTTGTAGAAAGAATCCCTGGTATTTTCCAGATATACAGTCATATCATCTGTGAAGAGTGAAAGTTTGATCTCTTCTGATCCTATATGAATACCCTTGATTGCCTTTTCTTCCCTAATTGCAATGGCTAAAACTTCCATTATGATGTTAAAGAGCAGTGGAGACAATGGACAACCTTGCCAGGTTCCTGATCTGAGTGTTAATGATTTCAATTTAACTCCATTCAATCCTATATTGGCTTCATGAATTTACGTGTCATCCT
>CAUYON010187749.1:0-65157 GCA_963573935.1 Arctocebus calabarensis
GGGCACCTGTGGTCCCAGGTACATGGGAGGCAGAGGCAAGAGACTCGCTTGAGCCCAGGAATTGGAGGTTGCTGTGAGCTGTGATGCCACAGCACTCTATCCAGGGTGACAGCTTGAGGCTCTGTCTCAAAAAAAAAAAAAAGAGGGGCAGTGCCTGTGTCTCAAAGGAGTGGGGCACCGACCCCATATGCCGGATTGGCGGGTTCAAACCCAGCTCCGGCCAAAAAAAACACACAAAAAAGAAAAAGAGTATGTTTTGGGCTAGGCACCAGGGTTTATACCTGTAATCCTAGCACTCTGGGAGGCCAATTCCAGAGGTTCACTTGAGCCTGGGAATTTGAGTTAGGCTGATGCCACGGCACTATAGACTGCCCCAGAGTGAGACTCTGTCTCAAAAAATGAAAATAATAAAACAGGCTGAGCAGAGCAACTCCACCTGTAATCCTAGCACTCTGGGAGACAGAGGCAAGAGGATCACTGGAGTTGAGTTCAAGACTAGCCTGAGCAAGAGCTAGACTCCATCTCTACTAAAAACAGAAAAATTGGGCTGGGTGGGATGGCTCACCCCTGTAATCCTAGTACCCTGGGAGGCCAAGGCAGAGCTCAAGAATTAATCTAGTATCCTGGTCCAGTCTTTCAAAGAATCTGTCATTGGGCAGCGCCTGTGGCTCATCAAGTAGGGCGCCGGCCCCATATACTGAAGGTGGTGGGTTGAAATCCGGCCTCCACCAAACTGCAAAAACAGAAAAATAGCCGGGCATTGTGATGGGCGCCTGTAGTCCCAGCTACTGGGGAGGCTGAGGCAAGAGAATCGCCTAAGCCCAGGAATTGGAGGTTGCCGTGAGCTGCGTGACGCCACGGCACTCAACCGAGGGCGATAAAGTGAGACTCTGTCTCTACCAAAAAAAAAAAAAAGGATCTCTCACTGATCAGACCATATCTAGAGGGTCAATTTGGAGATTTATATTTTAAGAGAGAAGTTGAGATATTAATGTAAGGTAATGTAAGGATCCCTTGAGCTCATGAGTTTGAGACCAGCCTGAGCAAGAGCGAGCACCGTCTAAAACTAGTTGGGTATTGTGGTGGGCACCTGTAGTCCCAGCTAGTCAGGAGACTGAGGCAAGATGATCTTTTGAGCCTAAGAGTTTGAGTTTGCTGTGAGCTATAGCTCCCGGGCACTCTACCCAGGGTGACAGAGTGAGACTCTGTCTCAAAAAAGGAAAAAAACCCTGAAACACAGACAAACCAAAGGGCAGTCTCTTTAGGACTCATGGGAGTCAAAGTCCCCATTAGGAACTGCTTACATCTGCTTCAAGCTCCACCCTTCACCCAAGACAACTAAATTGCCATTCCACATTCATTTAACAAACACTGGGGGAAGCAGTGGGCCAGAGTTGGACCCAGTAGTGAGTAGGACAGACATGGCTCCCCCACTCTTGGTGCTAAAGACTGCAGTGGAGGAAGCAGGAAGGGAAAGCATAAACAAAACAATAGGGGACAAAAACTAACATGTAGGGGCGGTGCCTGTGGCTCAGTGAGTAGGGCTCCAGCCTCATATACCAAGGGTGACTGGTTTAAACCTTGCCCTGGCCAAACTGCAACACCACCACCAACAAAAATAGCCAGGTGTTGTGGCAGACGCTTGTATTCCCAGCTACTTGGGAGGCTGAGTCATGAGAATTGCCTAAGGCCAAGAGTTAGAGGTTGCTGTGAGCTGTGATGCCACAGCACTCTACCAAGGGCGACAAAGTGAGACTTTGTCTCTAAAAGAAAAAAACTAATATGTATTAAGCATCAAATTACCATTTAATCTAGCGATTCTGCTTCTGGGTACAGACTCAAAAGAATTGAAAGCACAGGAACAGATATTTGTACATAGCAGCATTATTTATAATAGCCAAAGGCAGAAACAACCCAGATGTTCATTGTAAGATGAATGGCTAAACTAAATGTGGTTAATAGAACACTACAGAATATTGCTCAGCTTTTAAAAGTAAGAAAAGTACTTTTAAAAGTAATGAAATTGATGGACCTTGAAGAATTGTGTTAAGTAAAATAAATAAGTCGCAACAAGATGAATTTTTTTTTTTGTAGAGACAGAGTCTTACTTTATTGCCCTCGGTAGAGTACCGTGGCATCACACAGCTCACAGCAACCTCCAACTCCTGGGCTTAGGGGATTCTCTTGCCTCAGCCTCACGAGTAGCTGGGACTACAGGTGCCCACCACAATGCCCACCTATATTTTGTTGCAGTTTGGCTGGGGCTGGGTTCGAACCCACCACCCTCGGTATATGGGGCCGGTGCCCTACCCACTGAGCCACCGGTGCTGCCCAACAGAATGAATATTTTATGATTCCTCTTTTATGAGATACCTAGAGTAGTCAAAAATAGTCATAGAGGTTTGGCGCCAGTATCACAATGGTTATGGCATCAGCCACATACACTGAGGCTGGCAGGTGCAAACCTGGCCTGGGCAAGCTAAACAACAGTGACAACTGCAAAAAGAAAAATAGCCAGGCATTGTGGCAGGTGCCCTCCCTTGGGAGGCTGAGGCAAGAGAATCGCTTAAGCCCAAGAATTTGAGGTTGCTGTGAGCTGTGATGCCACGGCACTCTACTGAGGGCAGCATAATGAAACTCTGTCTCAAAAAAAAAAAAATAGTCATAGAGACAGAAAATAGAACTGTGGATACCACGGGCTGTGGGGTAAGAAGGAATAGGGAGTCAGGGTTCAGTGAATGCAGAGTTGGAGTATGGGATGAAAACGTTTTGGAGATGGATGGTGGTGATAGTTGCACAAATGTGTCCCCGATGCCACCAAACCATCCACCTAAAAATGGTTTATGTTATGTATATTTTATTTTATTTATTTATTTGTTTATTTTTTGAGACAGAGTCTGAATAGAGTGCTGTGGTGTCATAGCTCACAGCAACCTCAGACTCCTGGGCTCAAGCAATTCTCTTACCTCAGCCTCCCAAGCAGCTAGGACTATATGTGCCTGCCACAATGCCCGGCTATTTTTTGGTTGTTGTTGTCATTGCTGTTTAGCAGGCCTAGGCTGGGTTCAAAACCACCAGCCTCTGTGTATGTATCGGCACCCTACCTAACCACTGAGCTACAGACGCCGAGTCTATTTATTTATTTATTTATTTAAGATGGAGTATCACTTTTTGCCCTGGGTAGTGTGCTGTAATGTCATAGCTCACAGCCTCAAACTCTTGGGCTCAAGCAATTCTCTTGCCTCAGCCTCCCAAGTAACAGACTACAGGCACCCACCACAATGCCCATCTGTTTTTAGAGATAGAGTCTCGCTCTTGGTCAGGCTGGTCTTGAACCTCTGAACTCAGGCAATCCACCCTCCTCTAACTCCCAGAGTGCTAGGATTACAGGTGTGAGCCACTCTGTCTGGCCTGGGATTTTTATTTTTAACTTTATAAGCCTATTGATTTGGTTGAGACTGAGTAGAAAGACAGGGAAATTAAAATTTATTGAGGGGCTTACTGTGTATTAGCTGCTTTGGCTACCATTCTCTTCCTGGGTAGAAGCCCTGGGAGGGCAAATTGCTAGGTGAGGTGAGGTCCTTGAGAACAAGGACCCAGCATTCTCAAATCTCTGTCACTAAGTAAAACACTTGGCACAGACAAAGTGCTCAGCAATGAACCATGCCAACCAATGGCATGGTTGATTTTGCAGATGAGGCTCAAGGAAGCAAAGCCACTTGACCCAAGTAAGCAGGTGAGGAGGCCACATGGCCTAGAAACTGTGCCAATCCCAAGCTCAAACCCCAAACCCCAGAATTCTCTGCTCTCTTCCAGAGCCTCTTCCCCAGGTCCCTCCTTTCAAGAATATTGACATGCACCCCTTGGCCAAGGGAGCACCATGGGGCAGCTGTTTGTAATACTTTACACTCAGGAACTGATGTGCCCTCATAGGTCAATGTGTGGCAGGGCAGAGACTAGGGCAGTGTCTCTCTTATTGCTGCTGAAAAAAAATTACAACATACTTGGGCAGCACCTGTGGCTCAAAGGAGTGGGGTGCCGGCCCCATATACTGACAAACTCATTATCTTTTTTTTTGCAGTTTTTGGCAGGGTCTGGGTTTGAACCTGCCACCACCGGCATATGGGGCCGGCACCCTCCTCTGTTGAGCCACAGGCGCCGCCCCAAACTCATTATCTTATATTTTTGGAGGTCAGAAGTCCACAGTAGGTCTCAGTGGACTGTTATCAAGGTATTGGCAGGGCTGTGTCCTTTCTGGAGGATTTTGGGGAGAATCTGTCTACTTGCCCTTTTCTGCTTTCTAGAGGCCACCCATGTTCCTTGCCTGTGGCTCCCTTCCTTGTCATCAAAGGGAACAGTCATATCACTCCAACCTCTGCCTAGCCGCTGAGCTGCAGGCGCCGAGCCGATCTGCCTGTCCTGAAGTCAGCTGATTAGCAGTTCTAACTCCCCCTTGCCATATAAGATGTAGAATAACATATTCACAGACTCCTGGGACTAGAGTGTGGGCATCTGGGAGGAGGGGGAGGGATTGCTGCCTGCTGCAGGTGGGAGGAGAAAGGGGTGTAGGTCGGGGGTATTTATCCTTGTGCTGCCACATTCCTCAGCTCTCTTGGGAATTGGAGAATTCTAAATTCAAACCTAGTTTCCAGGTTACTAATAGGATAGAATAGAAACTGCATGTAATGGTCTGTTAGCCTATAACTTTTAAAACATTAATAAACTGTATGTGGGACTCCATTTGCAAAGAGTCAGCCATCAGCCCTGCAAATGTTAGGCCTAACCCAAAGTCACATTAGAGAGTGTTCCAATTAGAAAATGGACCTTCTGTTCTTTCCACCACACAAGGTCACTTCTCAAGGGGGAGTAAGGCAACAGGGAGCCCCACCGTCTGAGCTTTGATGCCGTGTCTCTGCCTGGCTTCCACCTGCTTCTGATCTTCCTGTTGGGAACCAGGCTTCCCAGCCCTTCCAAAGCTGCAATTCTTCTCTTATAGCATAGCCTGTACTGTCCTATGTGGATACCCCTTATCCAGACCCTCGTCAGGACCGGGCCGTTCAAGTTCACTTATTTATTCAGCACCTCCCCCAGGGATACAGAGGTGGTTTGGGCACAACCCCCACCTTCAAGGGGCTCATAGTCTAGTGAGGACACCAGACAGTGAAGTGGACCATGATGAGACTTTGTTCCAGCGATGGGTGCAGTGGTCATTTGGGCGGATGTGACACAGGTGAGGCAGTGGCTGCTCAGAGGAAGTGATGCTCAAATTGAATCTTCCCTCGGTGGGGAGGCTGAGGACTGGAATTTTGGGTTGAGAGCGCAGCATATTTATAGCCCTTGTAGCTGCAATGGGCAAGATTGGGAAACCCCGAATCTGTCATGACTGGAACAAGGAGTAAGAAGTGAGAGGAGACAGAGGTAGGGCTGAAGACACTCAAAGCCCATTGGCCCTGATAGACCACAGGCCTCAGGAGGGCCCTGAGTGTTACTGTGGCTTCGGTGCCAGTGTGATGCCTCATTCATAGCAGGTGGTGAGGACGTTTTTGCTGAAAGAATGGATGGTGGGGAGTTCCTGAGCACGGGACAGAAGAAGGTGCACATATTAGAATTGTTTGGGGAGCTTTGAGAACTGAAACACTCAAGTCTGAATCTAAGATATGGGGACTTGGCGTTGGGGTGTTTTTAAAAGCTCCCCAGGCAATCCAAAGTGCAGCCAGGGGATGGTCACCAGGGCTGCAGGCCACAGGGGAGCCTTGAACGGTTTTACTCAAAATCAGGTTCGCATGAAGGAGTCATGAGTGGCAGTGAATTGATGCAGCAACTCAGGAGGGAGAGAATGAGTCCCGACTAAGGAGTTGGGAGAAGCAAATGGGTTTGGCGAGAGTTGGGGAAGGTACCATTAACAGGTGGTGACCAGAGGTGGGTAGGTAAAAATCCAGGATGGCCCCTGACTGAGCAGCTTGCCCTTTCCTGGAATGCGAAGTATGGGCAGAGATGGGTTTAGCGAGGGTTTCCTTACCTTGAAAACCTCTAACTGGCCTCCATAAACAGTCATCTGATCTCTCTCTCTCTTTTTTTTAATAGAGACAGAGTCTCACTTTATTGCCCTCGGTGGAGTGCTGTGGCGTCATAGCTCACAGCAACCTTCAACTCTTGGGCTTAGGCGATTCTCTTGCTGCAGCCTCCCGAGTAGCTGGGACTACAGGCGCCCGCCACAACGCCCGGCAATTTTTTGGTTGCAGCCGTCATTGTTGTTTGGTGGGCCCGGGCTGGATTCGAACCGGCCAGCTCAGGTGTACGTGGCTGGCGCCTTAGCCCGCTGAGCCACAGGCGCCGAACCTGAATGGAAGCTCTTAAGAAAATACAAATACCAACATATGAACCTAACTACAGTAAAAATGAATAACATAAAGTGAAGCAGGTGAGGAAGAAAAGAACTAACCAAAGTAACTTTGGAGAAGAACATTTGACTACATTCTACAGGACTAAGGATAAAAAGAAGATAATTGTCTATATACAATTAGACATTACTTAGGAAATGTTTTTAACATGGGGTATAGATAAGTGATTCTTAAAACTACCTCATGTATATACTTGAATGGGAAATATGTAAATACATAGAATACAGATGACAGCCAGGTTTCTGCATGTCAAAGGCTAGAATGAACCCTACTGAATAACTGAGCAGCAAAGTGTCAAGGTCATGAGCAATAGGGAAAGACTGTCCTCCTTGCATGAGGTAAGGAGATAGGACAGCTAAATACAATAATTAAATAAGATAAGATAGTAGTACTATAATCATGTTATTTTCCTGGTTTTGATTACTGTACTATGGTTTTGAAAGATCAGAGGAAGCTAGGTGAACATAATAGTATGCAGGTACTTTACGCCTAATTCTTCTAATTCTTTTGTTAAGTCTAAGATTATTTTCAAATCAAGCAGTAAAAAATAGGAAGGGTCCTTCCACCTCTGTAGATACCCAGGCTCTAGGCCTGCGGTATGTCTCACCCCATTCACATGACTACCCTGCATCTCCACAGCCTTTCCTTTCTTTGACCTGCCATACATCTTTATACTGATACACTTTATTAAATAATTCAGTCAGACCTTTCCTGCTATCATCACTTAACTGTTTCCTACATGTAAACTAGGAGTAGTTTACCCACATCATTTCCTCCACGAATTACTTTCCCCAAAGAAGCTATAAGCTTCCCGAAGATAAAGACTATCCTATAGGCAAAACACTGGACATACAAGGTCTTAATCACTAGAAAGAATGGCAAAAATATTAGAAGCAAAAGGATAAGGAGAGAGACAGAGAAGTGGAGAGTCTTCACTAGAAAATACTAAGATGGACCCATTTGCATTTAATAGCATAAGGTTCAGAGTAAGAATAAGGAGTATGTTTACTTTGTAAGTAATTGAATGGTTCTTACAACACAAGGAAAAAAAATAATTCTCCTCTCTCCATGAGAGAATTACTGAACTCTGTAAACAACACCATATGTGGAATGATCATTCATTTAGAGAATAGTGCACAAATTCATACAAGACTACACATGAAAAAAGAAAAGATGAACTCCACTTACGAGCAGGCAGGTGGCTACAGAGGACACAGAGATGAATGGAAAATGTGTCTACACCTTTAAGGGCAAAGTCTTATGAGGTAGACATGCAAATAATGCCCAAACCCTATGGAGACAGCCTGCCTTGCTCTGTAAACACAGAGACTAGTGGATAAAGATGGGGGCAGCAATGGGTCCTCTGATGAGAAGGCTCCAGCTGTGGTAACAAAGAGTGTGAAGATAAAAGGAGTGGAAAGTGGAGGAGCAATCCAAACACTGGAAAGTGGTTAAAAGCAGAGTGTAAAATTGGCGGCACGTTCAAGAAACTAAATGCAGACTACCATCGCTCTGCCCTGTTGTTCAGTATGGGTGACTCCTTCCCCTCGGGGCACTCTGCACTTTTGTGCAGGCATTTCTGGCTGTCAAAGTTCTGTGGGACGCTGTTGGCATTTGGTAGAGAGAGAGGGAAGGAGGGATGTAGATGTCCTGTAACACGTAGGACAGTCTCACATAGGAAGGAAATGTCCCAAATCTTGCCCCAAGTTTCTAACTTCTTCAATATTCACGTAGATGAAACGTGTCTATAATCTGAACCTAGAATTTTTCTCCATTCTACACTTGAACACATTATATGTATGTGTATATATATATATTTGTGTATACAAAAATGTTCCTGAATGCAATGACGGATACCTTAAGGGAAACTATTTGGTTTGGACTGCAAGTTCCACTCTTCTGAAAGATTTCACTAATGGCAGTGCTGTTTGTAGTATGTGAATCTTGAAACACCGTAACTGTATCAGTGTAAAGTTGTAACTGTCAAATTCATGGTGATTTAATCTACAGGTATAAACATGAGACTACTTTCCTTTTACTATATCTGAGCAATTCCATATTAAAATGCATGCTATTACATTTTTAATTACTTTGCTTTTATTTCTCCTATATGTTAGAGTACTATTGATTTTTTGAAATTACATGAATAGGTTCTATTACCTATGATTTTCAAAATAAGATAGACGGAGGATGGGTTTTAGTTGGGATCTCTAGAAAACAGAGCCTAAGGTAGAGACTGAGATGGTATCATTTTATCTGGGATATCCAAGCCAGGGCAGTGAGGGTGAGGGAAGAAGGATGTAACCAACTAGATGAGGGGCATCAGCATGCTGCCCACCACTTCACAACAAACTCAAAGAGGGCTGCAGAGTCCAGGTTCCTCAGCAGAAGCAAGTAAACAGCACATAGGACTTCTCCAGAGAAGGAGAAACTGATCTTGGAATAGTCCATGGAAGAGAGAAAGGAAAGGGAATTTATCTGCCCACCTCCCTCATCTCCCATTTCCCTTTATTCAAGGTATACCTCAAGGTGAGTTAACTTGCCCACACTTCCCGGTTGCATCATCTGGTTCCACCACATGGTCCCTCAGGAAGCTAGATACCACACCTTATGGTACGTTGTTTCATCCAAGTCTAAAAGAGGAGGCTGCCTGGTGTGGGTGGGTGGTATCAACTAAGAGAGATAAAGGAGATGGTTGAATATGGAAGTTTTTTGTCCCAATATAGCTTGCAAATATGTTATATAAATGGATATGGGAGAGTTGGACACGCATCTCAGCAGTTTGTTATCATTTGCGTGATACCCATCTCTGCAAGCTCGTGAGCTCCATGAGGACAGAAACTACCGTAAACCTTTTATCCAAGCCGTGAAGGAGACCATCTAGCACGCTGTGGCTCACAATAGTTTGACTACTATTCAGTTGTGGAATTAAAAAGAAGTAGGAAAAGGTCAGGCCATGAATAGCTTTCTGAGTCACACCAAAGAGAATGAACTTTTAGCCTCTAAGTGGTTTTAGAGCCACTCATTTCATTTCTGTGTTAGGAGGCACGATCAGGATGGCATTTCAGAAGGCTGGCTCAGTGTGAACAATGGTCTTGAGCAGGAGAGGGAAGGAGGTAGGCAGAGCACTGGGAAAACTGCCATGATAACCCAGGAGAAATTGAGATGGGTGAAGTAGGGAGAGGACAAATTCAAGAAATGTTTATAAGACAGCATTAGCAAGGCTTGGTAACTGGAAATGACAGCAGTGAGGAAAAGGAGAGTTTAAGATGGACTTCATTTTCTGGCTTGTGTAACTGTCCAGATGGTACTAGGAATGATAGGTAACAAAAGGAAGAAGCAAATTAAGCAGATTGTAAATACTATTTCTATTTTTGACATGAAGACTACAAGGGCCTTTTGGACATCCTTACAGAGATGTTCTGCAAGAATCTCAAGCTGAGGTTCTTGGGAGATAGAAAAAGATTTCAGAGCACAGTTGCAAGTAGTTTTGCAAACTACAAAAGTGGAAAAAAATAAGAAAGAATAATGGGCTAATAATGGAATAGCAGTGTCTATGGAACAAAAGGGAAGAAACTGTCTGAAAGATATAAAGAAGTGACTCAGAGCTAAAAAGAGAATCAAGTGAGTGTTGTCACAAAAATTATCAGAAGTGCATTTCAGGGAGGGGGTAGTCATACTGCCAAATGTGACAAAGAGTTTGGTCAAGTACAGACCGAAAACTACCTTCTGGGTTTGAAAATATTTGGGTTACTGCTAACTTTTACCAGAATAGATCCATGGTAGTGGTAGAGGCAGACACAAGACTGCATGAAGTGAGTTGAAATGACATGAAAAAGTACAGAAGTTTTACCTACAGAATACTGAATTGTTCCCTGTACAAACTGTTTTAAAAGTACAGCTAGAAAGAAACAGTTGTAAGGCATTATTTTAGAAACATGCACGGTAGTAGGAATTCTAGATTTTACTGCTGGATTACACACAACCATCAGAAAGCTGCCTATTCAGATAATGAATTGGTCCCCTATAACTTAGTCACAGGAAACCCACTGCATTTCTTTCACAGCTATTTTTGGCAAAGCTGCTTTAGTACACTTGCTCAAAGATCATTTAAGACAATGTTACACATAAATGACAGGAAAACCATACTAATAACCAGTGTAAAGCCTATCTCATATTTTGGGGGCCTTTCTGGAACTTCAGTAAGTCAACAGGAATATATGGTAACTATATCTGTACGTCAACTTTTCTAGTACTGATCTGATACTCTTCTCTGATGTTGAATTTAATATATTTCTACTATTTCATCTGAATGTGCAAACTTCTGTAAACCTCTCGAAATCGACTGCAATATGAGGGAAGTAAATCCCTAAAGAACTTACCTGGAAATTGTTCATTTTCAGGTGCTCTTGAGAGAGGTCCAAAAGTGGTGAAAAGCAAAGCTGGGTAAGGAAGAACAGGGCATGGAATCATGACAGGTCTGGGTAACACAGCAGCTCTTACAATTACCACCAAGACAGCCACACACCCATTTAAGGAAATGGCCCTTTGATCAATCTGGTTCAGGAAGCGACAAGTTGAGGGACTATTCACTTGTCCGTTTATGGTTCTAAAATGATCACATAGAGCTTTTCTTACCAAGTAAATGTAAATAATTTTTTCTACTAAATTACTGTCAATTTATGCCTCCTTTGAAAAAATTAAATGTAACCTATGAGTCCAATAATACAAGATTGGATCAACAAAAGTTAAGCTTGGAACACTGTTTCAGCATTAACATTCTAAGTATTTACTGTCATAGGGAAATGTTGGCATTATCTCATGTACTCATTTTCAACCTAATATATCTAACCACTTGAGATTAGAGAACACAGTAAGAAGGAATGCAATTTTTTTTTTTTTTTTTTTGAGACAGCATCTCACTTTGTCGGTATATGGAGCCAGTGCCCTACTCCTTGAGCCATAGGCACCAGCCAACACCCAGCTATTTTTTAACAGGCCAAGTCTTACTCTGGCTGGCTGGATGTGAGCTCAGGCAATCCACCCACCTCAGCCTCCCAAGTGCTGGGATTACAGATGTGAGCCACCACACGTGGCCAAATGCAAATATTTTAAGATGTTGGTCTTTTTGAGTGTTTGGCCTTCCTTAGTTGCAATTTCACAAGTGGACCTTTTGGTAAAAAACTGTTTCAACTTAAATGTGTTAGATGACAGAGTCCTGACCTGTGGAATCAATAGACTAGAATTCAATTCTTGGCTCTGTCTCTAGCAAACTGAATAACTGGATAAAATATTTGCCCTCTAAGTCATAATTTCAAAATTATGGCAAAATTAGGCTAAATTGAACAGTTTTCAAAACCTCACCTTTATCTAGCATGTGACTCTGTTATATAAAGGGGGGATTCAATAAATCCCAAGTGTGATGATGAACACCGTTTGAGCAGCTCATAACAACAGAGAGTGGAGATTGTAGGGTGGGACATGTGTTTAGGAAGTGATGAAAAAATTATTTCTTTAGTTCATAGCTGGTACCCCTTCCCACCAAGCACCCCCCTGGCAGATCCTCCAATGAAGTGTCTTTTCCTGTGAAATCGGGTCCCCGTCCATTCCCTTCAACGGCAGCTCACATCCTTCCTCTGAAAGGTGAACTAAAGGTTTGCTGAGCCACGGTAATCAATGGCTTCAGGTCTCAGCGCCTCGGCAGAACTAACTTCGGGCATCAGCGTTTGGCCCGTGGATGAGCAAACCTTTCACCTTCTACAGAGCACCCTTGAGGTGGGTCCCAGCTACCGCCGGCCCGGAGGCCCGCGGTCAGGAGCCCGGCCCTGCGCTCGCTGCCTTATTTCCCGTCCACCAGACCCGCTCGGGCCTCGCTCCAGACAGGCGCGAGGAGAGCGCGCCTTCGCCCTCCGCGGCCCAGAGGCCAGCTGCGCCCAGCCTCACCGTTCGGTTCCCTCCGACGCTCGAGAGCTCGGAGCTCGCTGCCAGCCCTTCCTCTAACTCGTGGGTGCACCGCTTGGATTCCAGTTTGCACCAAGTCCAGGTCCAGGTGGAACCAGGGTGTCCAAAGGCTCCAGGACCCTCGACCGGAAGAGCTCCACGAACCGGAAGAATGCCCAGGTGGAGACCGGAAGGGGCACATGCGCAGAAGAGGCCGTCGGCCGCGCTTCCCGGGACTCTGCTAAGGGGCGGCCACCTTCCCGGACCACATTCCCCAAGGCGTCGCTCCCTTAGCCCGGAGACCCCTGATAGAGCTTCTGCTTCAGTTACGAGCTGTCAGCTATGCTCACCCGCTCTAAGCCGGGTGACAGCAAGACCCTGTTTCAGGAAAAAAGAAAAAAGGACAGGAAAAGAAAGGAGAAGGTAAAATTAATGGAATTTTATTGTTGTGAGTCATCAATACGAACAGAAAAGCTTCATATGACTTTCACGTCAGTTTCACCGAAGACTGTAGTGGAGAAGAAAAATTGCAAAAGGGGAAAGAAATTCCAGCAGTATATTAAGGGGACAGTAATAATGACCTGGATCGTATCTCCCAGACAAGATAAAAAATGCATGCTGGCGTTTCAAAATTATGCTAGAAGTATGTGACGTTTGAAGATAAATCAGAATATAGCTAAAGAAAATAACCCATTAGCCATAATAACCCCAATTCTCAGGCATTTAACAGTGCGTACCCTTGTGGCAGTTTTACTAAGGGGAAACTATGTGGGTCTGATAATTTGTTACTTATTTTAATCAGTAGTCTAAAGTTATACTTGAAAACCACCAATTGTCTCCTATGTTATATTATGAAAATAGAATGGAAGGCTCGGCGCCTGTGGCTCAGCGGGCTAAGGCGCCAGCCACGTACACCTGAGCTGGCGGGTTCGAATCCAGCCCGGGCCGCCAAACAACAATGACGGCTGCAACCAAAAAAAAAAAAAAAATGGCCCGGTGTTGTGGCGGGCGCCTGTAGTCCCAGCTACTTGGGAGGTGGAGGCAAGAGACTCGCTTGAGCCCAGGAATTGGAGATTGCGGTGAGCTGTGATGCCACAGCACTCTACCCAGGGTGACAGCTTGAGGCTCAGTCTCAAAAAAAAAAAAGAAAAAGAAAGAAAGAAAATAGAATGGAAAACAGCTTTTCATTTGCAAGGACAAATAATACCTATAGTCATGTGTTGTGCAAGTGAAAGGGTATGTCCTGAGAACTGTGGTTTTATCATTGTGTGAACATCACAGAGTGTGTTTACAGTAACCTAAATGGTATAGCCTTCTACACACCTCGGGTATATGGCCTAGCCTATTGCTCCTGGCTACAAACCTTTATAGCATGTTACTGTCAATACCGTAGGCAATTGTGGGCGGTGCCTGTGGCTCAAAGTGGGGCGCTGGCCCCATATGCCGGAGGTGTTGAGTTCAAACCCAGCCCTGGCCAAAAACTGTAAAAAAAAAAAAACAAAAAACTTTGTGCATGTTATGTACATGTATCTTGGGCGGCACAATGATAAGTATTTATGTATCTAAACATAGAAAAGATACAGGGTGGCACCTGTGGCTCAAAGGAGTAGGGCGCCGGCCCCATATACTGGAGGCAGTGGATTCAAACCCAGCCCCAGCCAAAAACTGCAAAAAAATAAAAAATATAAAAAAGATACAGTAAAAATACAGTATTATAATCTTTGGGATCACCATTGTATGTGATCAGTACCTTGTTGATCAGAGGTATTGGCTGTATATACATTGTATACATATTGGATAAATAGAGCTATTTAACACTATAATCATTGGAAGGCATGAAAATTTCTGACAAAGTTATGAGATATTATTATTCAACTCTAGAAAAGAACAGTTATCAACTGTGATAGCTAGTCTCCAAAGATGGTCTGCAATGAACCAAACTTCCCAATATTGGAGCCTGCCCAATATTACCATTCCCATTGAATTGGGCCAACTCCATGACCCTCTTTAACCAAAACAATGCGTCAGAAGTGGGCAGCCCTGGAGGCCCCAGCCAAAACTGCAAAAAAAAAAAAAAAGCATCAGAAGTGACATTGTGCCAATTCCTTGACACCTGAGCCTCTCTGTAGGGCAGCTCTCAACATGGCAACTTCCTTCTTCAGAACAAGCCAAAGAGTAGAGAGAGAGAGGTAATGAATGAAGCAGATGAAAGTGACAATGTTATAAAAACCTAGTCTCAGAAGCAGCATTCCAGCACTTTTGCCATATTTTATTGTTTAGAAGTCACGAGGTTTTGCCCACACTAGGGGAGGGGAATGGTTTAAGAGAATATGACTCCATAGCATAGATATTAGGTTCTGGAGCTCCTTAGGAGCCATCTCAGGAACTTCCTACTGTATTGAGCAACTAAAAAGCTGAAAAGCTGGTATTAGTATTTTATAATTATTAGTTTTGCATTTCTGTGGCAGATTTATTTGCTGACAGGTTTTAATCTCTTTCTGGAATCTCTTATTAACAGATGCTGGATTTGGTCCTCTGTGGGATCCACTAGTCTTTTGTCATATAAGTCATTGACCTAAAGTGGCCAGCCTGATAGAAGTATGGGATAGCTTATTATAGGCTCATCTAGAGAAGAAGTTTTGGAACAACACGTTGAGACTTTGGGTGCTGCCCACTGGAATGTGACATATGCATTGAGCCAATGGCTGATACCTGGCATTATATGATGTATTTCCAACATGTGGGAATGAAGAGATGACAGTGGGATCAGCCTCTGTCATTATTACTTCCACTTGCAGATTTTGTGCTTTCTCAACCCTGAAACTTTAGGCTCTGTTGGGGTAGGGATCTTGGGTCTTAGAGGGAATGGTGCATAGTTCCACTGGAAACACAGTAAGGAATAAATGCCTCCTTCCAGGAGGACCAATGATGGGGATTATTCAGACCTTCTTCTGAGAGTTAATGCTGGTGGGAGGTGACCCAGTGGAATAGAAATGGCATCTGAGATGAGATCTTGTCAGAGAGGATTACAGAGTTTTGCCAGACAGACAGGATAAGTGCTATGAGGGATCTAAAGACAGGTGTTGTGGGCACAGAGGAGAGGACCACCCACCATGGATGGAGAGTTCAGAAGCAGCTTCCAAGGGGAAGTTAATATCTCAGCTGGGACATGAAATATTAAAACTTAGCAGCCAAAGCAGTTTTGTGGTCAGAAGGACCGGCATGTTCAAAGGCCACAGAGCATGTTGCAATCTGGGAGAACAGAGCCTGAGCTCTGGTCCGGTCTACGAAGCACACAGCTGGCTAGTTGGTGCCTCATTTGCCGTGGGAGAGCATGTTATATTTTCCAGAGATGCCCATTACAATATCTTTCGTCCCACTGGTTCTTCTTATCATACCACTCCCTCATCAAAAGGTGGGCTCCATGTTTCCTTGTCTTGAACCTGGATGGATGGACCTTCATGACTGCTTTAGCTAAGAGAATACTGTGGAAATGAGGCTATGTGACTTACACGGTTTGGAGTACAAAAGAAAACACAGTCTCCACCCAGCTCTGTCTTGGTATGCTTACTCTTGGAACACAGACACCAAGCTGTGAGGAAGTCCAGGCTACACGAGGAGGCCATGAGTAGGTCTGCAGCTGAGGTCCTGGCTAAAAGTCCAAATGTGGGGTCCTAGCAAACAGACACGTGAATAAGAAAGTCTTTGAGAGGGCTCCATCCCCAGCCACCATCTACCTTCAACTGCATGAAAGACCCAGAGCATGGACTACCCATAAGTCAACCTTTGGAACCATGAGAGATAATGATACGGGATGTTGTTTCACACCACCAAGTTTGGGGTGGTTCATTACACTGCAATAGATAACTAATACAGAAAGCCAAATAATGATCAAGGATATGAATTCCAGGCTAGAGGAAAGTGTGGGTGGGATTTGATACCAGACCAAAATAATGAGGAATCCAGATGCAAGGGGAAGGAGAGAGGAGGAGTCTTGGAGAAAGGTTGGGGAGGAAAACGAATGGAACAAGGGGGCAGGCAAGCACACAGGGATGTTGCAGTTTCAGTAATGGACACTAGGCGGTAGCATTGGCAAAGGCCAGAAGCAGTCCGGCTCCCAGGATGAATGAACTTGGTTGCTTTGCCAGGAGACCTCACTGTGAAAACTCAGTGTCTAGCTACAGAGTAAAGAAGGCCTACCTGCCAGCAAGTACCATAAAGACCCAGATCTCGCTGATATACCAAATAACATCAATCTCCTGTTGCTGTCAACCTGGATTAATTCACTTGTGGTGGACACCTATTTTTTTTCTGGTCCTCCTAACACCCATCCCTTCTTTTTCTGATAAACACTTCAATTTTACTTTGAGGACCTACACCTTAGGCCTGCCACATACATTCTCAAGGGCTGTGAGAGGATCCATCCATTTAGATTGTGCTGAGTGATGCCCAATGGAATTGAGTTGCACCCAGCCTGTAAATTGTCAATGCAGCCATTGAATGAAGCTCCAAGTTCCCCATTATATTCCTGGCCTAGGTGGAGACACATGGTCTGAAACAAGCATGTCATGTAATTGGATTTGAATCTTGAGCAGAAAGCAGAGTTGCTTCATTCTGACATGGATGCCATGAACTAATGGGACTGCGTGTGGTTCCAGCGTCATCGATCTCCAGAGTTCTGTTGCTTTGGGTTCTTTTCAACTCCATTAAATTCCTTTTTGATTGAGTTAGCCAGAGATACTCTCTCTTGCTGGCAACTAAAAAACCCCAACAAGTCACAAATCAACACCTCCAATTTTCCTCAAAACCAGGAACTAGATTTCAGTGAAAGGCCTTGAGTATTAAGATTAAAACTTGTCTTTATTAATTATCTATTCATTTATTCATCCAACAAAGAGGTACCTACTATGTGCTGGGCACTGCTCTAGACTCTAGGACATAGCAGTGAAGAAGCCAGATGTGCATGGTCACTGCCTTCATGAAATCTGCCTTCTCAAGGGTCTGGTGAGACACACATGACCCCAGATAGCTGTAGAATTCCCAGTGGGAGGAATATAATGAAGGAAAAGACTGGGAGGCTACGGAGAAGAAACTTACAAATAGGTAGCATGCATTTTAGACTTGCTGTGAACAAGTACTTTCTATCCCTTATGGCAGTTAATCTTTGGACCAGTGCTACAGGTTAAAGTGCTACTGTAGAGCCTACTTTACAGGTGTGGAAACCAAGTTTACATTTAATATAAATACACATTTAATAATGTATAAGTATTACAAATAGGGTTTTCCCCAAGTATGGGACTTTCAGTGTTAAAACTGGGGCAGTCCTGAGCAAACAGGGACAAGTTGCCACTCTAATAAATAACTTGGCTACAGTTGCACTGTTAGGGAGTGAAGTACTGACTTCAGATACGGTTTAATCCTGAAGCTGGTGCACACAACGATGACCCAGCAGGTGCCCTCAGATTCTGTGGCCCTCTATGGAGAAACAGAGAGAGTGGGAAAGGCTGGAGGCAGGGAGGTGAGAGAGGAGACTGAGGCAGAGGTCCTGGAATGAAGAAGGAAGGAGGTCTCTCCCCATCAGTGACTGATTGGAGGTGAAGGGCTAAGGGGGCTGAGGAACTAGGGCTGGAGGAAGAGGTGGAGTGGGAGTGGCTTTTGGGGGAGGAGAAGGAATTCTGCTTGGTTGTGCTGGGTTTATCAGCAGGTCCCGCAGCCATACTCACCTCCTAACAGGTGATGGCTGAGACCGTGTGGAGGCTCCGGGCCACCACCGGGACTTCCACGGCGTGGCCCGCCACGCCCACGGCTTACACGAGGGGCCCCGGAGTCAGAGTCACTGCCTGCACAGCCAGCACAGGCCAACGTCTGGTGCCCAGGTCACACCCTTTAGAGCGCTGGGGAGACCCGGTGGGGTTTTCCATGCATCCCTGACGCGACAAGTTGGCGAGTTACTGTGGGCTGCTAAAGTTCTCTCGGGGCCTGTGGGAACGCTCTCTGGGCGCCGAGGTGGGAGTCTCACAGACGTCTCCCGCTGCTGCTGTGGTTTCTGCATTCGGAGCAAGGTTTTGACCCTGCTGCATGCGACTCTGGGGACTCCGAAGAACCAGGAGCCGGAGCTAATAGGAGCGTGCTGCTCCGTATCCAAGCAGCTTTTAGCCCAAGTTAGCGCGGTGTCTCCGGGGTGGGTTTTACCGCAGGGGCGTGTTCAGGACAGTCAGCTGCTCTTCTATTAGGGAGCTGGGAGCCAGAATCTGCCTCCATTGGGATCCGGTGCCTGAGCCCGCCCGGGTCTCACCTCCTTAGCTCTGCAGGTGCGCGGGGTGCGCGCGCTGAGCGGTGTGGGATCCCCGCCCTCTCCAGCAGCCTTCCTCTCCGCTCCGCTTTCTGCCGCCGCCTCCAGCTGGTCCTCTGCTGGAGTAAGCGGGTTAACCTCCCTGATGCCGCTGGGCTGAAGCTGGTGTCGTCGGCCAGCGCAGATCTCCCGCCCCAGCTGGCGGCGCCACGCCCTGCACACCGGGTGCTTGGGGAGCGTACGCGGCTAACCCGAGCCGGGGCGCCAGACGCCCGGCTTGCCCACCTTTGCCTTGGGCCTCCCGCGCTCCCTTCTTTCTCTCTGTTTGCTACATGGGACAGCTCCACTGGGCCAGGGGGGCGGGAGGAGAAGCGACCCGCTGGTTCTCGGTCCCCCTAGTCCCCAGAATCCGGAATCCTGACTTTTTCTCACAGGCAGAAACCTCAGCCCCGCTGTAGACAAATGAAGTCCAGAGCTGCTGAAAAGGGATTTGCTGCTGGACTTGGGACGGTCTCCTGTCTCCTCCTAAGCTTCTTTCCATGTCATTTTTTCACTTTTTCCTTCTTACCTTTCCCAATTTTCTTTCTTTCCTTCCTTCCTTCCTTCCTTCCTTCCTTCCTTCCTTCCTTCCTTCCTTCCTTCTTTCCTTCCTTCCTTCTTTCTTTCTTTTCCTAAAGAGGATTTGTAAACTCTTGAAAACTGCGTCTCACATTCCCTCGCTCCAAGCCTATGACACTCACACAAGCCAGTTAGGGATCTTTAATTCTGTGATAGCACAAAAAAGATGCTACGTGGCAGTTGAGTGAATGAATGAACATCTTTGTTCGCTAGAGAAAGCTTCCTGAAGGCTGGGAGCACACTGAGCTTCACAGAGGCACGGAGGCTGCTTTCTCCGCAGCCTGGCTCCCTGCCTGCAGGTGCACGTTCTGACCATGGTTTGCTGCTGCCGATCCATCCATGATGCTCTACAAATTATTTCACCTTTGAAATGCGAATTATAATTATGAATCATTGATGTCGCCTCAAGAGTTTCCTTGGGAGGCTTACATGAGTGATGTGGTTAATAAAAGCCGTGTAAAATGCTTACCCCTGTACCTGACCGTGACAAGCGGTGAATATATTATTTAAGATCTCTTTTCCCAATCCTTAATGTCTGAGCATGGTTTGAACTTCCAACGCTCAATCTACAGATCCTGTAAATGGGCAAGAAATTAATGAGAAAGAAGTTGGCAAGAGACTATTCCCAACGGGGGTCCGATGACAATGCCTGCCATTGTCAATCTTTGTAACAAGTGACAGCTAGCATGTATGAAGAATGTATTATTATCTGGTGATGGGCTATGTGTTTTACATGTATTCATTCTTTTTTTTTTTTTTTTTTTTCGAAACAGAGTCTCACTCTGTCATCTTGGGTAGAGTGCCATGGCATCTTAGGTCACAGCAATTTCAAACTCTTGGGCTTGAGCAATCCTCTTGCCTCAACCTCATGAGTAGCTGGGACTACAGGCTCCTGCCACATCTGACTAGTTTTAGAGTCGGTGTCTCACTCTTGCTCAGACTTAACTCCTGAGCTCAAGCAATTCACCCACCTTGGCCTCCCAGAGTGCTACGATTACAGGTGTGAGCTACCGTGCCCAGCCTCATTATTTATTTGTTTTATATTCTCAACACTCTATGGGGACTGTATTATTGCTATCTCCATTTTACAGACAAAGAAAACAGAGGCCCAGAGTAATTAAGTAGCTTGCTCAAGGACACATGGGTTAGTAAGGGGGGCAGGGGTGTGCACTAAGATTTGAACCCAGGAGGCTGGCTGTGGGGTCTGTGATCTTGCCCATCACATTGTACTACCCCTGTGCACTAGACTCTTCACTGGGATTTTTAGTGATAACAATAGCAAAGCACCCTACACTGGCCCAAATGCCACGCTAAGGGCTTTACAGTTGTTATCTTTATTTCCTATAACCCTAGTCAAGTAGGTATTAGTATTCTCATTTTATAGATAAGGGTAGATTCATTTTTTATTTTTTTGTAGCAACAGGTTCTCTCTATATTGTCCAGGCTGGACTCGAACTCCTAGGCCTCAAGGGATCTTCCCACTTGGGCCTCTCAAAGTGCTGGGATTACAGGTATGAACCACCATACCTATTCTCCAGATAAGGATGTTGTGGTCCAGAAAGAAGTGATTTCAGTGACACACAGTCAGGGTCCAACCAGGAAGCAGAACCTCAAACTCCCAATTTATGCTCCCTGTCCCCACCCTGATCCCAGCTGTCCCTTACTTACTCAGCTCTTTCCAAGGTGTCAGTTGCCAAAGATGCCCAGGATGGCCCGTGACCCCATGGTGTGGCATTCTGTCCTGAATGTGGTCCAGAGCAATCTTTTTACCCTGATTAATTGCAGTTGGCTCCTTGGGCTTCTCTCGTTCTAAGCCTGGCGGCTCTCTTTCCTGCCTACAGAAGCTGCTCAGTTGCCAGAAGCAATCGGCGGTACTTGGCCATGAACTAAATATGCCTAAAGTGGAACCCTTTATTTTCTCACAGCTTACCTCATTCATCTCTAGTTTTCCTTATCTTAGTAAAGGCAGCAGCACCCACCCAGAAATTAATTTCTTTCACCACTTATTAGTACTTATGAAGTTCTTCAGGTCGGGTGTGGTGGCTCATGCCTGTAATCCTAGCACTCTTGGAGGCTGAGACAGGAGTTTGAGCTCACGAGTTCAAGAACAGCCTGAGCAAAAGTGAAACCCCTATCTCTACTAAAAATAGAAAAACTGAGGCAAGAGGATTGCTTGAGCCCAAGTGACTGTGTGTCACAGGTTGCTGTGAGCTCTCTACCCAGGGTGACAGCTTGAGACTCTACTTAAAAAAAAAAAAAAAAAAGTTCTTCAATTCTGCATGTAAAACACAACCTCAAATTAATCTGCTTTTTTTTTTTTGAGACAGAGCCTCAAGCTGTCACCCTGGATAGAGTGCTGTGGCATCACGGCTCACAGCAACTCCCAATTCCTGGGCTCAAACGAGTCTCCTACCTCCGCCTCCCAAGTAGCTGGGACTACAGGTGCCCACCACAATGCCCAGACATTTTTTGGTTGCAGCCATCATTGTTGTTTGGTGGGCCCGGGCTGGATTCGAACCCGCCAGCTCAGGTGTATGTGGCTGGTGCCTTAGCCCGTTGAGCCACAGGCGCCGAGCCAAATTAATCTGCTTTTAACCACCATATTGTCTGTCAACACTTTAGTACATCTGTAACCTCATCTGGATACTGAAATTCCTTTCCAATGGGTCCCTTGATACATTCTTATTCCTCATTCCAGCTTCATTCTCCATATGATATCAAGTGATCTCTTAAAAATATAAGCCATTCTCCTGCTTAAACCCTTCAATGGCATCCTGTTGTACTTGAATCCAAGTGCTTTCTTTCTTTCTTTCTTTCTTTTTTGTAGAGACAGAGTCTCACTGGAACACCCTTGGTAGAGTGTCATGGCATCACACAGCTCACAGCAACCTCCAACTCCTGGGCCTCAGCCTCCCTAGTAGCTGGGACTACAGGAACACAATCCAAGTGCTTTGCAAGCCCCACAATGCCCTACAAGATGATTCCTCCCCACATTCTCCCTCTTGCTGTCATAAATCATTGATTTATGATTTTACCTGCAATTCCTTGTCTCCATGAATGTGTAAAACAAAACTAACCCAACAACCTTCAGACCACTTGCTCAAGACTTCTGGGGTGTGGCTCCCTGGGCTATGGTCACACACATTTTATAGAGTTTGTGATTTTTTTTCCCATTAGCTTGACAAAATAATTTGATAAACTAAATCAGAGATTGGCAAATATATTCTTCAAAGGGTCAGATAGTAACTATTTCAGGCTTTAAGGGTCATGCAGTCTGTGTCTCAACTACTCGAATCTGCCATTATAGCAAAAACGTAGACAATATTTAAACGAATGAGTGTAGCAATGTTCCAGGAAAACTCTATTTACAAAAACAAGCAAAGGTCAGATTTGCCCAAAGGGCTGTAGTTTACCAACCTCTGTGATACAGTGAAACTAGGTGAGACAGAGACATTATTAGGTAAAGTCATGGGGGGGGGGGACTTCCCCAAAGAGGTGACATTTGGGCAAATGCCTGAATAATGTGAAGGAAGAGTGTTCCAGGAAGTGGGAGCAGCAAGTGCACAGCCCTGGGGGTGCATGCAAATGTGCCCAGGGAATCTCAGGATCCTAAATCCCTGTGGCCAGGGCATACTGAGTGACAACAGCCCAGCATGAGATGAAGTCAGAGAGGTCAGTTCATGTGCGACTTTAGGGCCCAGGGCAGATCAATCAGGGTCCTGGCAGTAACAAGATTATAGTTTCAAAGGGATAGTTAAAGAGAGTTTAATGGAGATACAGAGGTGGAGCCTAGGTTTAGGGAAGAATGGGATGTCCCAGAGACTGGCCAAGGGTGGAGGCTGTTGCCTCTCTGTAGCCAGGGAAACTGAGGCCATGGAAGAGGGACTACCCACCAGATAGGAGCTGTAGCAACAAGTAAGAAATGTAGGCTCAGTGCCCGTAGCTCAGGGGTTAGTTCACTGGCCACATACACTGAGGCTGACGGGTTCAAATCCGGCCCGAATCTGCTAAACAACAATGACAACTACAACAAAACAAAACAAACAAACAACAACAAAAAAAAAACGGGCCTTGTGGTAGGTGCCTGTACTCCCAGCTACTTGGGAGACTGAGGCAAGAGAATCGCTTAAGCCCAGGGTTAGAGGTTGCTGTGAGCTGTGACCCATGGCACTCTACTGAGGGTGATAAAGTGAGACTCTGTCTAAAAAAAAAAAAAAAAAGAAAAAAGAAAGAAAGAAAGAACAGAAAAAAGAAATGGCTGCTGCCAAACAGCAGCCTCCAAAGGCTGGAGGAATAACTATCCTGACCTTTATCCTCCTTTGGATCACCTGCCACTGCCTCCCTGCTGGCCGAACCCAACTAGAAGCCAGAGGGCAATGGAGCCAGGGGTCAGACTCCTGGGAAAGAGGGCAGGTCAGAGGAGAGTAAAGAATGATCTGGAAGGCAGACAGGACATAGCAAGCGCACAGGGTAAGGAATTTGGATTTTATTATAAGTTTGATGGGGATAGCATTGCCAAATAAAATACAGGATTTCAGTTCAATCTGAATTTCAGATAAACAATGAATGCTTATTTAACATAAATATAGTATAAGTATATCCCATAGACATATTTATGCTAAGCAAACTTTCATGATTTATCTGAAATTCAAAAGCCATGATCTTTAGTATTACTATCTTGTAACATAACGTTTTAGAGTACACAAATGAATGCTCTTGGGTATTCACTTTTTGTGGAGCCCTTAGTGAATATTTTAGATGTATTGTCATTAGTTGAGTGCAGGCCTATGAGATCGGGCCAACAGGAGCCTCATTTAAGAGAAGGGGAACCCAAGGTCACATGCGGGGAGCTTGTGGCTGACCCAGGGCTCACGGACATACTTATACCAAACAAGTATTTGTTGTTTGCCTGAAATTCAAGTTGAAACGAGGTATCCTGTATTTTTATTTGCTAAATCTGTCAACCCTAGCCCTTCTAGGATTTTGAAGCACAGGAATAACATCATCTACGACTTAATAAATACATTTATTTACAAAATCAAAATTTTAAGTCACTATAAACAGGTTCAGAGGATTCAGAGGCACGTAAGTTAGTTCTAGGAGCGTTTAGATAAATTAATGATGGAAGGGCCCCATCTAACATGTAAAATAGTAGATGCAGATGAGAGCCTTGACCCACCTCTGACTGGCCCTGCCTCTGAATCTCCTTGGTTTCACCTTTGCATATTTCTTTGCTGTTTACCAAGCCGGATCAGGCCTAATGTCTTGTTCCATCCCTACCACATTCCTATGCAGAAAACAGGTCGCATCAATTGCAATTATGTCATTTACGCCGATGTAGAAACTGAGGCTCAGAAAGTTCGTGAAGTGACCTACCCCAGGTCACACGGGGAGGGAGCAGAAGGGCCCAGGTTACCACTTGGGCCTGCGTAACTCCAAAACTCTTTTCTTTCTGCTGCTCCACGTTCTGCCAGGCGTCAGGAACTCGGCCCGTCTACCCCTGCGAGAGTGGGGAGCTTGGGGCAGGCTCAGGTGTCTCAGGCAGCGGCGCCTGCTGGCCTCGGTGCCTGTCGTAGTTTCTCTGGAGCCGGGCGTGCAGGTGTCGCACCCTCCTGGCCTCCTGGGCGGTGAAGAAGGAGGCAGCGATGGCGTGTCGCAGACGGCGGGCGTAGGTCTCCAAGATCACGGTGGAGCCAGCCAAGAGCTGCAGGGCCCCCGCGGCCAGGGCCGCGGCGGTGCGGGGGCGCTGGGCGGGCAGCAGCGGGCAGCGAGCTGCGATGAGGCGGAGCTCCCACCTGGAGGAGAGGCGCTCAGAGACAAAGGGGCTCTGCGGGGGCGGCTGGTTGAAGAGGAAGGGGATGAAGTCCAAGACCGCGTATGCCGCCTTCAAAAAGGAAAAAAAGGATCGTTGGCAAACGCCACTTGCGGAGGCTGGCCCAACTTTCCCTCCTTTCATCTGCAAAATGGGTACAGAAATAACCTTGTTTTCTAGGGTTTGGGAAGGACTAAATGAAACTGGGAATCGGAAACAGGCTCTTCTGGCAAATAAAAAGCACTATACAAATGTTATTTTCATTATTTTATCTCTGAGCCAAATATTCTAGGGAAAGCGAATGTTTGTGGGCGTTTACTCCTTCGTGAGCCCTTAGGGAATACCTCTGCTGTACGATTGTCTGTTCCATCAAATATGCACACCTCTGTGAGGGGCAGGAGCTTCAGGTATAAGATAGGGCCAGGATCTGGCCACAGAGACCCTGTCTCTAAATTAAAAAGACAAGATAAAAAATAAAATAAGAAAATAAAATGCCCAAAGTGGGTTACATGCGGTTGACCCCACGTGTGAGTGAGTGGGAATTACCCTGTTCTTAAGCATTAAGCTCTTCAATTGATCTGTCATAGCCAGGAAGAATGGTGTCTGGAGGGCAGGGATGTAGGAAGTTAGCCATTTGAACTTTGGAGTTAGACTACTTGGGCTGGATTCTGGGTCTGCCAGCACCTACTTCTCTATGAGGCACAGTGGGCACATGCTGGGTATTTTTAGAGGCCCACAAGAAAGTTGTACTTTTGTTTACAGTTAGAAGAACAAGATGAACTTTTAAGTGGAAGAGTATGTTTCTCAATACAATATTAATGTATTTGTTTTTATACCAGTGCAGTCATTGATACTTACTATGGAGGAAGGGACCCATGAAAGTAATGCCAAGGCCCCCTAAAAAGTCACAGTGCAGCCCTGTAGCAGTTCTGCCACTTATGGGTTAGATGAATTTGGGCAAGTCCCCCAATTTCTCTAAGCCTTGGTATCTTCTGTAAAATGGGGATGATGATAATTCCTATCCCATAGGATCACGGTAGCAATTAAATGAGCTACCTTATTTCACCAGTTCTGAGATGGATTCTCCCCCCACACACACATTTTAACACCTTTAAAATCAGGGTGTGACTTAACAATCAGTGACTTGTAACTGCTTTCAACAGCCCAGGAAGGTGACCCTGTGTTTGCACGCATACATTTAGTTTGATGTCTCATATCTATTGGAGCTAGAACACCAGACTGCTGGCCCTGACCCATTAAACTGTCCGGACACACTCTGGGTATGTCCCATTCAGGTGTCAGGTGCCGAAGCACCTTAGAAGTCACAGTCAATATTAGTAGGAGAGAGCATCTCAGCAGCAATCGCTCAGCAACAGTCTGTCATCTTAGTCTGAGCAGTAGCGCCTCCTGAGACTATTTATAGATGTGATACACCACAGGTGTGGAGACTGCTATGCAATAATGTTGGTGTTCTCCGCTCATGCTCTTTAACGAGGGACCAATGACGTTAAATCCCTTCTGCATGCCCTTATTAGCAAGGTGTTTCTTTTCAGGTGTCTCCTACACCTGTTATCACTTCAACTAGATTATAAGCATTGTCAGTTATGTATTTGAAGTTTGATTGCCATGTCAAAACGTCCTCAAAAAAAAAAAAAATCCTGCTTTGATTCAGTTTAGAAGTGAACAGTCATTGTGTCCACCATAACCAAGGAAAGAGTAGCAGGGCACGAATGTGATGTTACTGAAGCGAGTATTCAGTTTTACGGGATGACTCTTAGCCTGTATCTTCTGGCTAAGCAGCAACCTATAAAAGAAGGTTCGTGCAAGTACCGCTGAGTTATGCTGAGTCACTAACCCATGCATGGAAAGGGAGTCTGCCTTTGGTTCACCTGTAGGTAGGGGAAACTTCTGAAGCCCTTGGAAAAGATGAAAGAATTTTAAAGCAATCAGGATAAGGCATGGTCAATTCATGCTTTCCAGAGGATCAAGAGTGCCAGCACCAAAACTTGCAAAATGGGTGTCTGCATCTTGCAAGAAAATGCTGGCAACAGTGGTGAGGCATCACCACAAAGGCGCTGGGAACCATTTAGGGTGAAAAGTCTCAGACATTGACTCCTAGGTCAGAGTCATTCAGAAAAATCAGGCTCTAAGGGGAGCACGTGTTATGAAAACCACAAAGTTACTTCTCTATTTCTCTTTTTGTGTCTATGTAAGGAAGATGGGGTAAAATCTATGTTCAATCACAAGTGAACTATTTGATACAAATACAATTACAATTCCCGGTGATGAGAAAGCAGGGTGTTAAAGTTTAATTGGCAGCATTTTCTCTCCTGAGGATACATAAAATAGTGTGATGGCACGTTAGAGCCCATGAAATACAGAAGATCAAGGAACACATGTGGAGCATTGCCCAGCACACTGCTTTACTGTGACCTACAGTAAGGGATGCATTTTATGGGACTTACTAAGCACAGATTGTATTGTCACTAAAGAAAAATCTCACACAATAATACATACCCATATCACCTACATTATAATAATTTTCTAATCTATTCTATTTCATTTTTTTATTTCTTTTTTCTTTTTCTTTTTTTTTTGGTAGAGACAGAGTTTCACGTTATAGCCCACAGTAGAGTGCCGTGGCATCACACAACTCACAGCAACCTCTAACTCCTGGGCTTAGGCGATTCCCTTGCTTCAGCCTCCCAAGTAGCTGGGACTACAGGCGCCCACCACAATGCCCAGCTGTTTTTTGTTGTTGTTGCAGTTTGGCCGGGGCCGGGTTTGAACCCCCTACTTTTGGTGCCCACTGAGCCACAGGCGCCGCCCTATTCTATTTCATTTTTAAAAAGCTGCCTGTGCCCCTTAAATAAATTAGATTGATTTCACATAGTTTAAAAAATACTTTATGTGAGGGGAAGAGGGGAGGGGTAAAAACCTACCTATCCGGTACAATGAACACTATTTAGGTGACAGGCACATTAATAACCCTGACTTAAGCATTATAAAAGCTATCCACGTAACAAAAACATTTATACTCCCTTAATATTTTGAAATAAAAAGGAAAAACAAAGCACTTTTCTTTTTTTTTTTTTTTAAATTTATTTTTATTTTATTTTATTTTTTTAAGTAGGAGTGTTGCAGTTCGAGGCACTGCAGCCTTGAACTCCTCTCCTTAAGCAATCCTGCCACCTCGGCCTCCAGAGTAGGTCCACCATGCCTGGGTTAAAATATACTTTTTTAGTATAAATGTACTTGATAAATATAAGCTATTAATGTTATTAGCTCAGGTCTGGCACTTTGGTATATTTTATACAATGAACTTTTATGCGAGATCTCACTATTAAAAATAAAAAATGAAAAGATTCTGGCAAAAGACAATATCAAAAAACACAAATCTTGACCCTATGTAAATATATCCATTAGTAAGTAAATGTTTTATATATGTATATAAATATATATTATATATATATATTTTTTGAGACAGAGTTTCACTCTGTCACCCTGGGTAGAGTGCTGTGGCATCATCGCTCACAGCAACCTCAAACTCTTGTGCTCAAGAGATCCTCTTACCTTAGTTTTTCATTTTTAATAAAGATGGGGTCTTGCTCTTGCTCAGGCTGGTTTCAAACTCATAAGCTTAAGCAATCTGCCCACTTTGGGCTCTCAGAGTGCTAGGATTACAGGCGTAAACCACCACACCCTGCTTACATTTTATACATTTCTATTTAAAAAGTAAAGATTTCAGGTTTTGTGGGCCGTACAGTCCCTGTTGCAACTACTCAGTTTTGCCTTTTAGAGTAGCCACAGAGGATATCATATGCAAATAGCATAGCTATGTTCCAATAAAACGTTTTATTTTTTTGAGACAGAGTCTCAATATGTTGCCATCGGTACAGTGCTGTGGCATCACAGCTCACAGCAACCTCAAACTCTTGGGCTTAAGCGATTCTCTTGCCTCAGCCCCCCAAGAAGCTAGGCTACAGGCACCTGCCACAACACCTGGCTATTTTTTGTTGCAGTTGTCATTGTTGTTTAGCTGGCCTGGGCTGGGTTTAAAACCACCAGCCTCGGTGTATGTGGCTGGTGCTGTAACCACTGTACTATGGGCACCAAGCCCCAATAAAACCTTTTTTATGAAACCAGGAAGCTGCCTGATTTGCCCAGAGGGCCATAACTGGTTGACTCCAGATCTAACTATTTCAAAGCCCTCCTCCATCCTAATACATATGTATGTGAGCTATTGATAATGGCCCCTATTAAACATCTCTTACGTGGCATGGAACTTACTAGGTGTGGGAAAGAAATCCTTACAACCCTGACAGGAGTGCAGCCACTTTGGAGACAGCTGGTGGGAAGGAGCAGGCCAGCAACCAAGCTGTGCAATCACAGCAGACTCCCTCCCCACCTCCCGGAATACTTCAAGATCAGGGTTCCTGGGAAACAACAAAGCAGTACCAGGGTGGCCAATTACTCCAGGGTTTGCTCTGAGTACAAAAATTAGTCCCTCTGCAGAAGGGATGACTCTGGAAATCAGAAGGGAAAGCCCCCTCCCACTTTCAACCCTGCTGATTGATAAGGGATAATAAAAGCCTCTTGAAACCATGTGAAAGCCCAGTCTGACTCCTGGTCAGACTCCATTCTGTTCTTTCTCTCTCCTTTCTCTGCTAATAAAGCCTTTCTAGTCCCTGGACTGGCTTCCTCTCCTTCTTATGGACCCTTCCCCCGACCCTAACCCTGAACCCCTCACTAGGTACTTTTACTGACATGACCACATTGTTAGACTCACAGTAACCTCGTAGTGTTAAGGAGGATTGATCTGATTAGTACAAACAAGAAAGATGAGGCCAGGACTTGCTGCTACATGTGACAAGTGATGTGAGGACAAGTTATTTTAAGGTCTCTGAGTATCATCATCCTTACCTGCAATAAGGAGGGAAAATAGAACCCACTGTTCCCCCTATTGTGGGAATCAAAAGTGCTGGCTTACCCACGGCCCAGGGCCCCAGAGCTTATTTAAGGGCTATGACTTGGAGGCAAGTATAATTTAATTGCAAGTCAGAGGGTTAACAACAGCCCCCTTCTCTCAAGAAAAGACCCAAAGCTCTTCTTCCCATCCTCACACTTACATCATACTTGACCGTGAGCGTGATGGGCACAGTGGGCAAGTTCTGAGCCCAATCCACGGCCGCCTGTGCCAGAAGGAAGGCCACGTGGTCTGTGGCCACCATCACAGCCGTTGCCACCAGGAGCAGGGTGAGCAACCCCAGCCTCAGGAGACAAGTCAGCAGCTCCTCCTGTGACAGCCTCAGCTGGGCTACCTGGAGCAGCCAGGCAGGCGGAGGAGTCAGCAGGTGTGTGTCCTGGGCCTGTGCCAGCTGCTGAGAGAGCTGCCGTGTAGCATAGATGTTGTCGAACCGTAGGTCAGTCAGGTAGTGATGGAGGTACCAGGCCGACTCCACCAGGAGGCCTAGTATAAACAGGCCTGTAACCACCCGCTGCATCCCCAGCGCTGCTGCCCGGGCCAGAGACTCCAGCCCAGAGAAATCCTCCAGGATCTGCTGAGTGAGCCCAAGCATGTGGAGCCAGAAGGCAGAACCATTGCCCTGGGCCTCAAATGTCAGTCCCCGGCTGCCCGCTTGGCTTGGGGGGCCCACAGCCTTGGATGCCTCATGCAGCTGGTGAGTGGTATTGAGCAAACTCTCCAGGGAGCCCTCTGTGACACACTTCAGAACCTGCCCAGCTGCACCCACGTTGGCCAGGATGTTTGGTAGCACAGCGATGGCCAGGGTGGCAGCGCTATAGGATAGGAGCAGCCGGCGGCCCTGCTCTGTGCCCAGGGCGGGCACGCTGAGTGCAAACAGGCAGCGGAGTGGGGGCACCAGGCCCAGGCCCAGAAAGACCAGGAGGCCACAGACGGTGGCCACCACGGCTGAGGGTCTCAGAGGAAAAAGCAGCAAGGACACCAGCCAGTGATGGGTCAGACCTGCAGCCACAGCAGCCAAAGAACCACACAGGAGCGTCTGGGTCAGCAGCTGGCCACAGCTGGCTGGGACAGGCTGGGAGAAGTCATCCCAGGCAGCCTTCAGTGGGGCGAGAGCCTTGCAGAGCCCCAAGTGCCAGAACTTCCACCTGCACACAAGGAAATTGGGGGGCCCTCTGTCAGGAGGGTGGGGGCGGGTGGGTGTCTGCAAACCCATTGCCTGACCCGCTAACGGACTCAGGCCCACTCCTCAGGTGGACCAATCAGACCAATCAGAGCTTTCCCCAGTATTATCCTCACTCCAGCTGTCAGAGAAGAGCCCAGTTTGCACATAGATCCTGGGGATGTGAGATGGATGTCTGAGCTACTTGAATCCATAATTACAGTCTTGGAGGGCAACTGGTCCAAGGGAATGAAGGGGTCATGGAGCAGGAAGCACAGATGAAAGAGAGAGAGGGAAGGAGAGAGGGAGGAGGAGGGAGAGGAAGTGGAGAAGGGGGGGGAAGGAAGGGGGGTGTAGGAGTAAGGGAGGGTAAGGAAGAGGGGGTGGAGGAAGGGAGAAAGAGGGAGTGGGGGAGGGTGGTGAAAAGGTGGTGGGGAGGAGAGGAAGACAGTGTGGGGGAGGGTGAGGAAGAGGGATAAGGTTCCTCAAGAGAATGTGCTGCTGGGAAGGAGAGAGATCCTGAGCCCCAAGGCGCTGGAGAATTAGGCAAGGTTTGTTGTTGTTATTTGTTGTGTTTGTTTTTGAGGAGCAGCAAAGGAAACAAAAAACCAGCATGGTGCTTGGGAAGGCAAGTAAACAAAATATTTTGAGAAGGGCGTGATCAAATATGTCAAATGTTGGGAGGTCAAGAAAGATGGAGACTGAGCAATGCCTAGTGGATTTAGCCACTTGGAGGTCACTGGTGACCTTGGCACAGGCAGCTTGGTGGCTTGTTGGGCCAAAACCTTAACTAGGTTGGGTCCAGGAGAGACTGGAAGGAGAATGAGAAACACAAATACAGACAACTCTTCTGAGCAATTCCCACAGCAAAGGAGCAGGAAAATGGAGCAGGGGCTGGCAGGGAAAAGGGGGCCAAGAGAGTCCACTTAAGGGGTAATATGTAGCGTGTTTGCAGATGGGACATTGTTTCAAGATGGGAGATTTTGATGAAGGGGAGACACTTTGTAGTGAAACCCTTCGGTGGGTGCAGAGGGTGAATATCTGAGAACATGCAATGTGGGGTTGGTCTTAGGAGCAGAGGCTGTTCCTCTTCAATGCAGGTGGGAAGGCAGAGGAAATGCTGCAGAATGAACAGGCAAGGCCTGTGCACTTGCACAAAGTATCCCTGACCTATGCAGAGCAGAGCAATGTTTAAGGGCTTGACCTTTGGAATACCTGGGTTCAAATTCCTATTCCACCACTCAGCAGCTGTGGGACCTTGGGCAGGTTTTTTGCCCTCTCTGTGCCTCAGTTTTTCTCATCTATAAAATGGTACAACATAAGGATGTATCTCATAGGGTCATTTTGTGTATGGTAGGTCATTACCATCTTGTCAGCTATTATCTGTCCCTAGAGCATCAACTCTGCCAGGGCAGAGACTTTGTCTCTTTTGATAGCTGATATATCCCAAGTGTCTAGAATTGTCAATAGTTCGTTGAGGGTAGCACGATTATTTCTATTTGCTCAGGCTGGCAAGAAGCAAGCTTAGCAGAGGGGGTAAGATGCTAGAAGGTGATAGAAGATTAAAGAGGAAAGAGAAAGCATAAAATGTTTGTCCAGGAAAGTGACAGAATGAATGAGCCAGGGGAATAATATACGTGCTGGGCAACACTGAGGACCCCCTTGAGGTAAGAGATCACAAATTATTGTAAGAGAGACAAGACAGCGTGGTTACCTGGCAATACAGTTATACTAGGCAGGAAGGCCATCACTATGTCAGTTATAGACTAAGCCCCTGACTTGCTTACCACCTTCAGCTTCAGGGACCAGCATCTGACAGGTCTAACCAACCCGAGTATCACAGTGAAGGGATCGGCACCTGACCCAAGCTGGGCTGTGAGAACTTTCCTTGTGGCTTTACTGCAATGATTGAGAAAGAACGGCTCTTAGTTGTCATCTGGAGATCTAAGCTGGTAGGAAGGATGCCTGGAGCCTTGGGGACCACCATGCAGGTTTAGTCAGCCTGGGATAAACTAACACAAGGGAGGCAGAGCTAAGAAACAGAGAGTCCCAGTGGCGTTGCTGGAGTCCCTGGATCCAGACATGCCTGAAGCCCAGCTCTGTGCGGGACCATACACTAGAAATTTCAGTTTTTCTCAAAGTGGTGTGAGATGAATGTCACTGGCAACTAAATGAGTCCTAACTAATATAGAGACCTTTGTCACAGGGTTTCTGTGAAAATAAAATGAAATAATAAAGCACACTGGCATAAAAGAAAAACCCTATAAAATTATACCACTTGTTCCTATGGTGATTATGCTAATGATGATGTGAATGTTCCCTGGATTCTTCTCTGTGTCAGGCTCTTTGATGACTCCTATGGACATCAAGATAAATTAAGGGCAGTGCCTGTAGCTCAAAGGAGTAGGCGCCAGCCCCATATGCCAGGGTGGCGGGTTCAAACCCAGCCTTGGCCAAAAACTGAAAAAAAAAAAAAAAAGATAAGTTAAGGCATGGTCCATACACTGGAGGGGTTCACAGTCTAATTTCGGAAAACTATACAGATCATCAGCATTTAAATTCTTGAAAAAATAACTCTCAGAATGGTACACCCTGACTGGGGTATGGAGTAGTTGAGGAATGACTAATTTTTACGTGGGTGAGTCAAGAAGGCTTCCTGGAAGAGGTGACATTTCAGCTGGGGGTGGAGAGACAAGTAACCATTCCTAGGAAGGAAAAGGGCTTAGGCATCCCTGTCAGAAGGAACTAAGTGTGCAAAGGTCCTATGCTCTGACCAGCAGCGTCAGGAATTAGGGAATGGGGGTGACTAGAACACAGTGGGGAGCTGGATGCAGTGAGGTCTGTGGTGCTGGGGTGGGGAGTGGAGGTCACAATCCTCCTGCCCCAAGGGCTGGATTCAATGTGCAAGTGCAAGGGTGGTTTAGCTTGGCCTGCTGTGTGTGTGTGTGTGTGTGTGTGTGTGTGTTAGCTGCCCCCATTTGGAAATAAGGGAATTACACATGGAAATCTAAATTTCCAGCTTTTCTTAAGAAATAAGAGGAGCTGGATTAGAGTTCCCAGCTTTGCAATAGGCAGCTAGAGCTGAGTATCCTCTGACCCCTTTGACAAGGGAACACCCTCTGTACTGTGCCCTCCACTCATTGACATGTGGATCTGTTTGCACACCGGGGCTGAGGGCTCACACAGGTGTGTCCCCTTCCCACCCCAAAGGCATTTGCATTTGTGTCTAAACATCCCTCCTACTATACAGTTAGCACTTACAACACAGTTGATTTTGGAATAAAAGCTAATAATAAAAATTGACTTTAAGAATTGAAAGCTAGTCTCAGCGCCCATAGTACAGGATGACAGCACCGGCCACATACACCAAGGCTGGCCAGCTAAACATTGATGACAACCTCAACAAAAATAGCTGGGCATTGTAGCAGGCACCTGTAGTCCCAGCCACTTGGGAGACTGAGGCAAGAGAATCACTTAAGGCCAAGAATTTGAAGTTGCTGTGAGCTGTGATGCCATAGCACTCTACCGAGGGCAACACAGTAAGACTCTGTCTCCAAAAAAAAAAACCCTGAAATCCAGTGCTAAATCATATTGGGTGACAAGTCCTGTGCTGAGTTTTTAAATGACAAGGAAACTAGCTGCCGTCTATGAAGAGCTTACTTTGAGTTGAGTGTATGCCAAGTCCTAAGCATTTTCTCTTTCAATTTTGGCAACCATCTGGTTACTACATTATAAAAACAGACATCATTATTACTCTCATTTCACAGATGAGGCTCAGAGAGGTGAGGATTTACCCAAGGTCACACAGGAATGGCTGAGCTGGAGATTTGGGCCATTCCCCTCACACCTGACTGTTAACTGTTTCCTTGCCTAAATCTCCAGACCTACCTGGTCCTGAAGAAGGGCTCAGCTGCTCCGTGGAGGCGCTGCATGCTTCCTGGAGAGCAGCGGTCTGCAGCAGCCGGAGCAGGTGCAGAGGAAGTAGGGGAATCGCTGGGGCTTGGGAAACCTGGGGGCTTCTGCTTTTCCACCCTTTAATCCTGCCCTTCTGGCGGCCTTGTCCCGCCCCTGCTTGTGACCCACCTCCCAGAGGGCTGGACAACCTGCCTCATCCTCTCCCCACAGGCAGGAGCCTGTGGAAGGTGTGGGAGGAAATGAAGAGAGGCTTTTCCAAACAACACCTCTCTCTGATATATAATAAGAAGGCAGACTCAGTCCCATTTCACAGAGGAGTAAACTGAGGCTCAGCAAAACCACACAGCTATTAGCAGTAGTGACAGACAAGAGCTCCTCTCTGCTGCCTCCCCCTGCATAGTTTTCTGCCCTGAAGGAAGCCTGATCCCTGACCCTTGGGAGAGTATGAACCCACAGGTGACAATCAGATCCCTGCTAAGACAAAAAGTGGCGCTGGCTCTCCTGCTCCAGTTCCCATCCTGCCCATCCTTCGGCCTAACTGGAATCTGGCTTCAAATCACAATTCTGTTGTCCCTGGTCAGGCAGGAGGCCTCATCTCATCCTCTGCAGTCACTGCCCTGCATGTCCACTTCTAGGCTGTCCTGAAAGCCCCTTCTTACCTGAACGCTTCTCCCCCATTTTCCCTGTGCCCCAACACAGCCAGCAGGACTAGGAGGGATGGACCAGTAGGGGACACAGGTAGGTAACATTCTCGGCAGCCTGTCATTTTTCCTAATAAGAACATGTTGCCTGGGCCACTTGCTCAGGTCTGAAGGGGGGTTCCTTGTGGCCTGGACAGGGGAAGTGGCATTCTCATAGTCACATCAACTGAATGAGACACCTGCGGCCAGAGCCCTCAGAGCACCTAATACCCTGGCCAGGTCATGAGCCCCTCCCGGAAGCCAGATGGGCATCCAGCTCTGCAAGAACTAAGCCCGCAGAGCAGACCAGGGGGCGGCCAGCTAAGGTGACGGACAAAGCAAGTCTAATGCCAACGGCGGCAAATTGCAAAGCACAGACCCCTTGGCAAAGGGCAGGGGCTACTCACTTGGGTCGAGAGTCCAAGTCCCTAAATGAGCCCCAACAGTATCAGAGTTTCTAATTTTTCCAAAGATACCAGTTATTCCCCTTTTTATATGAATGCCAGCATTAAAAAAATTAAGACTACTGTGCAGACCAATCTTTTTGTTGTTGGGGAGTCATTGAGGGTACAAGAAAGCAGGTCACACTGGTTGCATTTGTTAGATAAAGTCCCTCTTACAATCGTGTTTTGCCTCCAAAAGGTGTGGCGCACACCAAGACCCCACCCCCCTCGCTCCTTCCCTCTCTCTGCTCTTCCTTTCCCCACCCTCCCTCATTCTTTTTCTCTCTGCTCTCCCCTTCCTCCACTCCCACCTTGTCCTTAATTGTGTGCAGACCCATCTTAACAGGTCTGTGGGCCAAATCCAGCCTGAGGGTCACAAATTTATAGCTCGAACTCGAGGCCAGGCCAGCTGTCTAGCTGTTCCCCTGAACTTCAGGGGTCCTGGCTGAAGGAAGCAACCTGAATTCAAATACCAGCTTCGTCACTTACAAAGTGCTGTGGGACCTTGGGCAAGATATCGTCCCTTTCTTAAGTTGTGCATCCTGTGTTAGGACCAGGGGAATACAGCACCTGCTTCTAAAGGTTGTTTGAGGATTCAGTGAAACAGTAAGCAGCTGTGTTCAGAAAGCAAGAGGCACACACCAGTGTCCTGCTCCCTCCTACCGGAGCTGAGTGACACCTCTGTCTGAGGGAACCCCCTACTGCTCAGACTTGATCAGGTCCCTGATGTCCCCCTGGGCCACTCTGGCCTGGGTCCCATCATAAAGAAACCTTTAGGGCATCGCAGGAGGGAACGGTCCTAAAAGACACCCGCCAGCATGTACCCAGTTTCTGGACTGGCTCCAGAGAACTGACCAATAAGGACCACGTGGATCATTTCCAGAAATTCCTACTGTGGATTTCCAAGATTCCTCTGGTGCACAAAACTTGGGATTAGGGGGGAATGGAGGGGAAAGGGTGAAAGATATTTTTGGCTTTCCTCGGTACATGTGGGCAGTCATTTCTGTCTATATAAGGCCGGCCTGACCTCAACATCCGGAGGGGGCTTTTGAATCATTAAAAATAGAAGTAACTTTATTGAGGGGAATTTGTGGGTGGAGGATTCAGAGCCATAAGACAGAAGAGGAAGAGGAAGTGGTAAGCCTTCAGATGCCTCAGGGACCTTGGTCTGGGAACAGAATCAGAGGTCCATGGGGTGTCACAGTCATTGAATTCTTCAGGCTGCTGGTTGCCACTGTCCAGGTGGTTTGCGAATGTGGAGATGTAGCTGAAATCTTACCATACGGCCTGCGCTAGCCAATAAAAACAATGTGAGCCCCTGAGACGAGCCATATATGTAATATAAACTTTTCTGGTAGCCACATAAAAATGAAATTAATTTTAATAAGACATTTTATCCAACCTAACATATACAAAATATACTTTCCACATGTAAATAATATAAAAAATTATTACCGGGATGTTTTACATTCATTTTTGTATACCATGCTTTCAAAATCTGGTCTTTGTTTTATACTGAGGGCAAATCTCAATTTGGACTACGCACACAGGTGTTACACACAGAGCAAGTGTGTAATAGTCACACGTAACAAGTGGCTACCATGTTGGACATGGCAGATAGAGAACACTTCCATCATTAAAGAAGTTCCATTGAGCAGTGCTGCTCTGGGCCATTAAAATCAGTGACCACGAACATGGAAATGGACCTTTCCACATCATGTAGTTCAGGGGTCGTACATTCAAATGCCTTTCCAGGCCAGGAAAGTGAGCGTCAGAAGAAGAGAGCCAGTGTAAAACATTAAGGAGCGGTGGGGACTGAGGCCAGGAAGAGAGTTCGTGCTCTAACTGAAGTTCCCCTCACAAACTACTCAGCTCCAAACAACTGCTAGCTGGGGGAAACGAAGGTCTCATATTTGCTAGATCTTCTGGTATTTTCTTTTCCAAGAGAAGCAGAAATCCAGATTTTTATGTGAAATCTCCAGAATTTTAAAGATTAGCAACTGGTTAATAATTTGAAATTCATTGGGAAGTGGACAAACAAAACCTGAGGGCCAGTTGGCAGAGCTGGGGACCACCAGACTGCAAGCCTAGATTTGGTATCCTCTCTGTCCCTTTCGTAAAAGGATTTGTTCCGTACAACTTGGATTCAGTCAAAAGGCCACCCTCAGGGACCCCGAAGGTCCTATGTGGCCCCAAAGCTGCAGGTTCTCCACCCTGAGCCCATCATGTTGTGAGCCTGTGGCTCTGGGTGCCCCCATTTTCTCCTTAGCTTGCTTCTCCTATATTTTATTAAATGCTCCCCCAATGATGGTCAGCAAGGGGCTCAGACAACAGTGGTGCAAATCCTCCTACACTGTCTCCTTAGAGATCCAGGGGGTAGTTTGCTGGGATACACCAGGAGGAGGACAACTGGGCCATAGGAATTCCCTTCCTTACAGCCAAGCCGCTAGCCAGGCTGACAGGACGGTTCAGTCTCACCAGCAGAACTCGAGGGTTCCTGTTTCTGCACACCCCACCATCACTTAGTGTCCATGTTCCCAGTGTTTGCTGATCTAAGTGGCAGAAATCTTATTATAATTTTCATTTCTCTGATTACAAAATGAGTGGGTTTGGGCATCTCTTCATAACTCTTTGGGCTTCTTAGATATCCCCTTCCAGGATGGCATTGTACGCCTTCTGCTCAGTTTACCCTTGGGGGCTGTGGTAGATGGCTTCCAAAGAGTGGGGCCCACCATTCCTCCCTGTCTCTCAAGTGGGGTCTGTTTCCTTGAGCCAGACCAATCTTGTGGACTTTTTTTTACCAATAGAATGTGGCAGAGTTGACATTCTTGGACTTTTATGTCCAGGCCTTAAGAGGCCTTATGATTTTAGCTTTTGTCTTCCCTGATGGCCATTGTCATATGAACAGGTCCAGGCTACTCCTGGAAAAGCAATACGAAAAGGGACCTTGAAGGATCAGTGACCAACAGGGACTCCAACCCCAGGTAAACTGGTAAACTCTTGGCCCAGGGGCCCTGGCTGGCCACACTGCATAGGGCAGAGACACACCATCCCTGCAGAGCTCTGTCCAAACATAGAAATGTGAGCCAAGAAATCTCTGTTTCCTGACTGTACATTTTGGAATGGGTGGTTTATTATGCAGCCACAGATAACAAAAACAGGTGTTTTGTTTTGTTTGTTTTTACCTTGAAAGTGCTTCTGTGTCTTCTGATCATGAGCCCCCCAGCTATCTCTGCATGAGTCCTGGCATCTCCCTTGCGCCCATGCCTCCATGGATGCACCAGTCATGGTACCATGATCTTCGGCCCAGAGATCTTTTCTTTCTGTGAATGGCAGAGCCCTTCAGGCATCGGGACTGAGTAACATCCGGTCAGAGCAGTTCTGGGGAGGGTGGGCAGGAGAGCAACGCCTTCTAAGGAGAGCTGCAGAAAGTGAGCTTGTAACCAGCCAGAAGAGGCAAAGTTCTAGTTCAGAGTGTCCAGCTAAATTAGGCAACCTTTGCTCCTCTGAGCCTCCAAACCTCTGCACCTGCAGTCCCCTGCCTAGAGTGTTCTCCCCACAGCCCCATAGCATCTCTTTTCTTTCCACATTGCCATGAGCATCCAACTGGCTTTTTCAGGTTAGTCCAGCGCCACATCCTCAGAGAAATCCTCCCCAACCACCCTGGCTGAAGTAGCCTCCGAGTCAGTTTGTCACACTGCTGTTTCATTTTCTTCTTAGTCTCCATCATGACCCAGACTCACTTTATTTCCCGCCTGTCTCCTCTGCTAGAATATAAGTTCCATGCAGGCAGAGACAGGGAACCAGCACATAACAGGTTCTAAGTAAATGTTCATTGAATAAATAAATGGAAGAATGAGTGAACAAAGCAATGAACCAAAAAGACTTCAGATCAGAGAGTAAAATGGCTTTCTTATAAATTCTGGTGTAGATTTCACATGTTTACTGAACACTTGCAATGTGCCAGAAACTGTTTTAGGTGCCAGGGTTACAGCAGTAAACAAAATAACATTTACAAACTAATAAGTAAATAAGTTGATATTCTAGAGAAAGAGGAAGATAATAAACAAGACAATAAATAATACAGTGTCCTAAGTATTTAGGAGGGGAGTAATGAGGGTGGCATTCTAGACAGGATGGACAAGGAAGCCACTCTGGGAGGTGACATCTGAGCAGGGACTTGCAGAAAGTGAGGAAGGGAGCCGGACGTGTATTTGGGAGCAGAGCCATCTAGCGGAGGGAACAGCATATGCAAAGACCCCGAGGCAGAGCCTTGCCTCTGTGGCGGAAGTAGAGAGGAGAGGGGAGAGCAGCAGGAAGTGAGGTCAGAGGGCACCTCTGTGGAATCTCCAGGCCAGAAATTTGGGGGCATTGAAGCTCTGTCATGTTTAGAAAGGCAAGTAATCTCCGGGTCTAATGTTGATTAACAGTCTTTATTTTACAGTGTTTTTGATCAGAAGTATTTGGAATCGTGATTCATCTGGTTACAAAACCCATGGGTTTCTTGGTGAGTGACCTCCCCTCCTTGTCCCACACAAGGGCGCCACCTACCAACCGCAGTGGGTAGTAACTGTGATTAAATACTGCTGCGCTCTCTGGGAAAGGAGGTGGAGCTCAACCTCCAACTCAAGGGCCTAACCCCCTGCTCTCCAGGAAGCACCTGTGACTCATTTGTGCTGTATCAGGAAGGAGTTCAGCCCCTGTGTGCTGCCTCCACTGATCTTGGGGGGGAACCTCCACCCCCGAGGCATAGGAAGGCAGAGGTGGGGGAGTTCAGGGTCCCTGGGCTGGTGCCTTGTCCAATGCTAGGTTAACACAGCTAGCGCCGTTCCTGAGTGCCTGCCTGATGAGCTGTTTTCTGCCAATGCCATGATGGTTCTGCTGGAAGCAAGGAGGGGCTAAATCCTCTAGGATAGCCCTCTCCAGCCCTGGGTTCATGGAAATACCTCATTTTGCCCCATCTGTAGAAGGGGACAATATTTCACCTGACTGAGACATTTTACCCTGGCCTTTTTACAATGCCCCAATTGACTTTTTGACTTTTCTCTCACCCCTTAAAAATGTAGCCTTTGCTAATTAAAATGCCTATCACTTGGAGTGGGGGTAAGGAGATGAAGACCAGCTGTGGAGACAAGAAGCAAGGGGCTATGCTGCAGCCATAAAGGTCCCTGAGGGTCCTGGCTGGAGGGGTGATGGGTCCCCTGTGAGAAGGAGGGGCCCAGGCCTGGCCTGACCCCAGAATTACAGCTAAACTGAATCAGATTAAACAGGAGAATACTAAACTTCTTGGACAGAGATGGCAGCTGAGATTTCTAGAACTCCCCTGGAGTACTTGGGAGCCCAGAGAAATGGCAAGAAGGCTTTTCACAGTCTCTATGTCCTTGGGAATTCCCATCACTTGTCTCTCCCACCCCCTGTCTCCAGGGACTGTAGAAAACGTCCCTGGCTGGTGTGTGTTAACAGAGGGGCTAGTCAAACAACTGCCACAGAATGGCAGTGGCAAGGACCAAGCAGAACTCAAACACTGGTGTGAACAGCTGGAAAGACTGGGACGTTGCAGCCCCAAAGCCGCTCCCAGGAAAGTGATCCTTCAGACAAGAAGATCTTTCCAGAGTGTAACCTAAAGAAATCGGTGGTGGATAATATCAGCTGTGCTCTTGGGGATGGATGGCCTCCTGTCCCCACCATACAAAACAAACGCCATTCCAGATTTGCTGAGCGTTGCTAAAATCAGGCACTCTTGCATCCTAATCCCATAACAGCTCACAGACAAAGGAGCTTGTTTCTCAGGCAGCAGATCTGGGAGATATCCCGGCCTTGAAGTGTATGAGAAAGAAAAGGAAGTGTCCTAGATAATGAGTCTGTGGTCCCGAGTGGACCACTGGAGGTCACCCTCCTTGTTTGCTGCATATTGGATTACAGAAAAGAATTGTTTGTCCTATAGGGTCCTAGCAGCAAGGGGGTGCTGACAGCCCTCTTGGAGGGCCCAACCTAAAGGGAATTCCTCACAGGAATTCAGAAGGTCTGAAATGTGTTGTTGGCCAAGGTGGGTGGCAGTGCTGTGACATTGGCTGAGTGGACATCAGCCCAGTCCGGAAAGGTGCCCAGCTGGAAGATGGTCTGTGCCCAGGTATTCATGGCCAAACTGAGCAGCAGGACGCCCATCAGGTTCATCAGGAGGCCCGTCCGCACCTGAAATGGAGCCACGTCATACAAAGGGGGAAACTCAGGCCCAGAGACACACAGGCATTTACCCAAAATCCACAGCTGGGAAGCGACATCACCCACAATGGTCAATGCCCAAGCCCCTTCAACCTTTAGACCTCCCTAGGCTGCCACTCAAAGAGCTGCACTGAGTGGTTTCCAGGCATTGGGCCATGCGGTTGTCAGAGGGTCATTGAACCTTGAAAGGGACCTTACAAAGGTTATTACTATGAATCCCTACTTTACAGAAGAGGAAAATGAGGCTCAGAGAAGTGGGCTTGTCCAAGGTTATGCAACTTAAGAATAATCTTGCCTGATCAGTAAACACCCCCCATCCTCAACACACCCACACACACATATGTGTGTGTGCACATGCATGCGTGTACACACAGACGTGCATACACACACACTCTCTCTCTGGGTCCAGTCAAGGCTACCCTGTCTATCCAGTAGAATTTTTCTTCTGTTTCTATCAATGCAAAGCCCCTAGAAGCTGACCTGTGTCTCCCTCACACTGCTGCCCCCCAGTGGCTGGAATATAAAATACACCCCCCCCCATACTTGGGCGATGTATTAATGAACAAGTGCCTGGGTGTCGCCATCTCCCTTTGCCGCCCCTCTTCCCTGTCTTCTGCTGCTCTTTCACTCTTGCTCTCTCCCTGTTTATTCTGCTGGGGTCCTGTGGCTGGAGAACCTGCACCGTGAGTTGGTTAAGCAGATCATCCTTCTCCGGCTGCACCAGCTCAGGAAGGATTGTTTGCATTCCTGGAATGCCCATGGCACAAATACCCCAGGCAGCTGGTAGAGAAGGAAGGGGCTGCAGGAGGCAAGAGAGGGGAGGGAGGTGCTGGTTCAGCAGGGAGCTTCAGGGACAGCGAACACATTGCCAATGGCCCAGGGCTGCTGGGAGCTGCTGGGTTCCTCCGACTGCCACAACCATTGGCTTCTGTCTCCCTCCTGGGCAGTGGGGCCCACCCTTGAACCCCAGGGCATGTTGGCTGCTCTCTCTCCTAAACAGAGAAGCGGAGCAGGTGGCCAAATAAGCAGAAAGAGAGAGCTGTGCCCAGAGAGAGGGGAAAGTCCTTTGTCCCTGAAGCGAACTTTGGAAAGTAGACACTAAAGCAGTGTTTCCCGAAAATGTCCAAGTGTGAGAATCAGCCCAGAGTATCTGCTAAACTGTGCGTTCCTGGTCCCACGCAAAGAGACCTACTGAGAGATTGGGGCCTGGGGGCAGGGCACAGGAGCCCTGCCCCACCCACTGCCCAGAACCCACCCAACTCTCCGGCCCTCTGCTAGGAAGTGCCCAGACTCACCATGTCTTTGACCAGCAAATGTCCAGAGGAGAAGGCAATTGAGTTGGGGGGCGTAGAGACCGGGAGCATGAAGGCATAGGAGCAGCCCACCGTGCCGGGGATCATCAGATACAGGGGGTGCACCCTCAGGCGGATGGCCTGGGACCGGGAGGGGCCGGGGAGAGCAGGACAGAGACAAGTACAGAGAAACCAGAACAAGAGACAGATGTAGAGACAGAAAGAAAAGGACAGAGATCAGCAGAGTGACAGAGAACAACAGAGGGGAGAGAGACAGTCGGAAAGACAGACACACAGGCAGAAGCAGACAAGAGAACCAGACAGAAGAGGGCGAGAACATTCTTAGGGTTAGACATTCTAGAACCTGGCATTCCATCCATGATGGGTTGGGGTGATCTATCTAGAACACTCTTTCTCAAACATGAGCGTGCATCGGGACCCCTGGGAGGACTTATTACAACCCAGATGACCAGGCCCATCTCAACCAGAGTGGCCAATTAAGAAGGTCTGGTGGGATGCAGGAATTTGCATTTCTTTCTTTCTTTTTTTTTGAAACAGAGACTCAAGCTGTTACCCTGGGTAGAGTGTTGTGGCATCACAGCTCACAGCAACCTCCAATTCCTGGGCTCAAGCGAGTCTCCTGCCTCCACCTCCCAAGTAGCTAGGACTACAGGTGTCCGACGCAATGCCTGGCCATTTCTTGGTTGCAGCCATCATTGTTGTTTGGCGGGCCCAGGGCTGGATTCGAACCCACCAGCTCAGGTGTACGTGGCTGGCGCCTTAGCCCATTGAGCCACAGGTGCTGAGCCAAGGAATTTGCATTTCTGACAAGGTCCCTGGGTGATGCCAGGAATGAGGGGCTAAGAACAGGGGTCTGAAATAACCACCCCCCCGCCTGGTCTCCTTCAGCCAAATGATCCTAACGGCTGGCCCTTGGCTACCTTTTGTTGGGGAGGTCTCACTAGATTTCAGAGATAAACAGAGCTCAGGCTGGCACCTGCTGGCAAATTTTTCTAAATTTCTAAGACTGGATCAAAAGTACCTGTGGGTTGGCCTCAATCAGAGAGCCACCAGTGTGTTATATTCTTCCCCTCCTAGTCTTTGGCATTTTACTTAAGATAGGATGTTTTGGTCCCTCTAGGGATTTTTTTGCAACCTTTTCTCAAAAAGTTCTAAAATAAAAAATAAATAAATAAACAAATAAAATGCTCTAAAATCACCCCTTGTGCATAAAATGTATTGATATTAATGATAAACAAAATTTATAAGAATGTGTCCTCTCCAAGTGTCTTTTGCAGAAAAAGCTGGCCCTTATAAACCTTGCTGTGTCCTCTGCTTCCTTCCCTCCTCCTTACCATGAATAGCACTCTCATTTCTCTCAAGTCCTAGGTCCCTCGGATCCTGGGAAAGGGTCTAACTAGCAAGGGCATGAGAACTTCCAGCCCGCATTGCTGGTGGAAATACAAAATGCTGAGCCACGTTGGAGGGCCATTTGTTCATGTCTAACCAAATTTTAAATGCACATGATTGTTAATCCAGGAATGTATAGGAGGAACTTCTCCAGATGCAAGATGCACAGACAAGGCAAGGTCAAGGCAGCATTGTGGATAAGAGCAAAATCTGGAAACACCTGTTTGTCCGTTAGTAGGTGATCGCTTAAATAAACTGACAAGTGTCCATTTATAATGGAATATTCTCTAGTCATTGAAAAATAGTGTTTCTCTGTGTGCTAATACAGTGTGACCTCCAAACTGATTCATAAAATAAGTGAACAAAAGCTAACAAGGTGATATAGATGAGCAAGTTGGCGTATCACTGTATACAAAGCATTTACTTGAAATAATGATTTAATTGATCGGTTTGGGATAATCGGGTTGGCCTTCTTTAAATCTGCTTAAACATAAAACTATATGGATAATTTCCTTTTTAAAATTCCTAGGATAAAACCTACCCGATTATGATATGTTTTTTTTTTCATACAATCCTGGTTTCATTTTCCTGTTTGCATCTCTGCGCATAGGTGAGATTGAAGTGTAGTCTTCTCTTCCTTTGCTCTCCTTCTCTGGTTCTGGTGTCAGGGTTTTGCTAATTCTATTTTTCAGTGCTCATGTATAATTTCAGTGAGTTGCGGATTATCTGTTCTGTGAAGGTGTGTTTGCAAACCATGTGGGGCTGGTGGTTTTTAGCCCAGTAGTTCTCTACTAGGTGAGGAGGGAGGATGCTTTGTCCCCTTTGGGAGCATTTGGCAGTTCCTGGACACATTTTTGGATTATCAAGATTGAAGTGAGCAGAAGCCAGGGATGCTCCTAACGTCTTCCCATGCGCAGGACAGCCCTTACAACAGAGTGGTCCAGCCCCAAAGATCAACAGTGCTGAAACCCCTGCTTAGGGGGAGGCTACAGCCTTGCCTGCTGTTATAATTTCTCCTGTAGTTATTTGTCTACATAGATTTTCTACTGCTTCTTAATCCAGATTTGGTGATTTCTATGTTCTAGAAAACTCTCCATGTCACCATGGGTTAATTTTCCCCAAAGAGGGAATTCGGAGGGTACTTTGAAAACATTCACTCTGTTTATGCATGTCTTAAAGAAAATAAACACAGTATTTTTTTTTAAAGTACCATGGTTGTGACACTTCTGTGAATTCTGGAAGAGAGCAATGGCAGCTGTAGACCCCAGTGAAGCTCTGGTGGTAGCAGGAAAGAGATTCTGAACCCGCGTTGAGGGGTGCCCCCTCCCCCACAGGGAGCCTCACCAGCTCTGCCAGCACCGGCAGGAAGATGATGATGGTGGCAGTGTTGCTGGCAAACTCGGTGAAGAAGGCAATGACCACAGTGATGAGCAGCACGGCAAGTGCAGGCGGCACGTTTTCCAGGGGGTGCAGCTTCCCGCCAATCCACACGGACAGCCCCGACTCCTGCAGAGGGGAGGGCAGCCCTTCATACCCCAGCCCAGCCCAGCCGCCTCCCCAGAGAGTGGCATGGATCACCACAGTGACAGCTGTACCCTTTCACAGAGGGGAGACTGAGGGGCAGAGAGGGCAAGTGACACTTACCCTAGGTCCTCAATAATCCATTTGGTTCTAACGCCCTAAGTTCCAACTTGAGTGGGAGAAGGAAATCGGACCTTCCACGGAAAACCTTCTCTTTCCCCCAACAATGAATATTAATCCCCAAACTATATGTGTCAAGAATTATATCATATTATATTTTATACTTATATAAAATATTCATTATTCTTATACTTACTATACAATACATTAATATACATCAAGTGTAATATGTAAGATTTACTATATATCATATATAATATTAAAATATGTATAAGATACGAGGGCTGTCCAGAAAGCATCCAGCCACATACATCTCTATTTGTCATAGTACATGGCTACTTTCTGGACGGCCCCTGTATATAACAAATGCAACACAATGTAGTTATCAAGAATAAAGATATCTATAATCAATAGTAAGGAAGATTAATCCAATGACGATAATACAGATATTAATATCTTATTATTATTTGTTGACATAAGAATCACCGTTACTGAGGCCCCGCAGAGGGCCAGGCACCTACCTGCAAGCACTACTTGTTGGCTCCTCCCAGCCACCCCGGAACGTAGATATTATTTGTGCCTGTTTCAGTGTAAAGGAGACTGGCCTGGGAAAGTTCTTGTAACTTGCCCAAGGTCACTCCAAGTAGTGAGTGAGGTAGATCCCTGCCTTCATAAGATAGCGTGCTTCTGCACAGCTCTCTGCAGCCCAGAGCCTTCCTCTGGATAGCCAATCTGTTACTTTGGCTCTTAATTAAATGCCCTGAGCTATTGCTGTCCTCCAGGATGGTGAAGGGTAGGGAAATTCCTCTGGACTTCACTCTCTCAGGGATGCTGCAGAATTTTGGGGGTGCTTTCTCTGTTGACTACTCTAGAGGTTACCCTATTGACCGGGATATAATATGCATTCTTCTCCACCGCCACCTCTGCCCGTTGGCCTTCAAATGCATTATCCTCAAGTAACCCTGATTCAATTCGCTGTGACCGCTAAGGGCAAAGCGGAGAACACCAAATTGTGCTCGATGCTACCTCCTGGTGGTGCCATGGAGCAATAGCGCTGTGATGCTACAGTGGCACGGTCAACAAAGGTGACAAAGGTTTTAAGAGTTGGATTGGTCTCCTAAAATTTAGAATCAAATGCCTCTCTACCACAGCCCTGTTATCATCCCCATACCAAAGAAACTCTACATTTTCTTTTGTTCTTTAATATAAAATTCACTGCTTATTCAGAATTCAAAATTTCATAAACGATTCTAGAATACAGTATATATTTTTACATAAATAAAATAATACATATATATTTGCCCCTATAATTGACTTAAAATTTACCTTTAATGAATGAATGATAAAGGTTTAAGGCCCCGTGAGGTGGCTCAAGCCTGTAATCCCAGCACTCTGGGAGTCCAGGAGGCTTGAGCTCACAAGTTCAAGACTAGCCTGAGCAAGAATAAAACTCCATCTATAAAAAATAGCCGGGTGGGCTCGGCACCTGTGGCTCAATGGGCTAAGGTGCCAGGCACATACACCTGAGCTGACGGGTTCAAATCCAGCCCGGGCCCGCCAAACAACAAAAGATGGCTGCAACCAAAAAATGGCCGGGCGTTGTGGCAGGCGCCTGTAGTCCCAGCTACTTGGGAGGCAGAGGCAAGAGACTTGCTTGAGCCCAGGAATTGGAGGTTGCTGTGAGCTGTGATCCCAAAGCACTCTATCCAGGGTGACAGCTTGAGGCTCTGTCTCCAAAAAAAAAAAAAAAAAAAAATATATATATATATATATATATATATATACGTATATATATATTTTTGCTCCAGAAGACCCCTTGTATGATTAAGGTGTTTCTCGTACATCTGCAGTTTAATGTCTGGTAAATACGGTACAATGCACAGTGGAGGCCCCAGCCCCTCCCCAAAGAGGGCTGCAAGGGAAAAATGGGGCCACTGGTTTTTCCCATAGGCCACATCTCTAGCAAAGAGACCAACCACACTATGTGCAGTGTAAACAGAGAGGCTGGAGAGAGGGAATATTAATGACCTGGGTGAGTGAGAAGCCAAGCGCTTCCCTGTAGCTGGGTCTCTGACTGGTGGGCTTCCAGCCAGCGTCCCAGCGGCCACTCGGACCTTGGCTGGCCACCCACACTGGAGGGAGGTCTGGCAGCTTCCAGAGGAAGGAGCACCCTCAGCTGCTTGGGGTTCTGTTGGGGAGTCTAAAGGGACTTCACCTGCTCTTTCCCATTCCCGTAGGAATCAGAAGCTTTGTTTCCTTGGAAACACAGAGCCTCACAGTGTTCCCAGGGACTCCATGGGCCAGCAACAGCCAAGTTCAGAGGCAGTATGGCCAGAGGTCAGGAGAAAGGGCTCTGACAATTTGTTTCCCGGCTTAATCTTTTTGGCTGTCATCCTGGTCATGTAACTTAACTTCTCTGTGCCTCGATTTCCTTATCTGTAAATCAGGGACCCTAATAATGCCTGTCCTGGGGGTTACTGTTGGGAGATAAGAGTTAACCTGTAAAACCTGGGGGTTACTGTTGGGAGATAAGAGTTAACCTACCTAGAAAAGTGGCTGGGCAAGTGTCCAAGGTGTGCTAGTACCATCAAGTTGCAAGATTCCAGATGTGGCAGAACTCAGAAATTGTCCAATGCAGTAGCTGTCAACTGTGCTCTTTAGGAGCCCCAAAGACGGCAAGAAACACCTGAGGCCACCTTGCAGGAGTCTCAGCCAGTGGGATGATGCCCCTTTTCCTCTTCCTTCCTACTTCAACCAGACCCTTGCCCTCTTCTGGGTCCCTTTGATATATAAATAGGGTCACATCTGATAAGGAGGATGTTACGGTATAAATTCAAAGGTACCAGTCAAAACTCCCTGTGGCCAAAACACCCTTAAAAATCTCTTAAGAGGGGTAGTGCCTGTGGCTCATCGAGTAGGGTGCCGGCTCCACATACCAAAGGTGGCAGGTTCAAACCCGGCCTTGGCCGAACTGCAAAACAGAAAAATAGCCAGTGTTGTGGAGGGCGCCTGTAGTCCCAGCTCCTCGGGAGGCTGAGGCAAGAGAATCGCCTAAGCCCAGGAGTTGGAGGTTGCTGTGAGCTGTGTGACTCTACGGCACTCTACCGAGGGCGATAAAGTGAGACTCTGTCTCTACAAAAAAAAAAAATCTCTTAAGAGGTCCTTAACACAGTAGGCTCGTTACATGTTATACAACTTTGTATAGTAATTCCTAGGCAAAGAAAGTAGTGAATTGTATTAAAAGGAAGGGAAAAGAAGGCTTTATGTGCATAAGTGAACAAGCAAACTATTGTACCATTTACAAGCTGTGTGACCTCAGACAAATGAATTAACATCTCTGTGCCTTGATTTGTTTCAGAGATTACAGTGAGGATTCAATGACTACACATAAAAATAGTCTCTGTACATAGTAAGCACTTCATATGATTTATTATTATTTATTTAATTTATATAATATGCATTCTTATCATAATCACAATATAGTGCTTACTCTGTGCCAGGCACTCTTCTAAGTACTAATATTAACTTATCAGTTAATTAGTTCTAACATTAACTTATTTAATCTTCATAACAACCTCATGAAGCCAGTAATACAGATGCTCTTTGACTAGTGACGGGGTTATGTCAATTTCAGCCAATTTCCTTAGGCTGACTAGCCAATAAAATGGTGATAATAATACAGATGATGCTCAGATTTCTGGCAGAAGATGAGGGATGGGGAGAATACTTGTTTCTCTTTGCCTGCAGGATTTACAATATCAAGCGTCCATAACCTCAATATATTTGTAGCTAAATTTACTGTGGTGATTGAAGGTATCTATCTATATATCTATCTATGTAAATACATACGCAATGTGTATGTGTGAGTATATAAATCTATTGTAATAATCCATATATATTGATCACGTTGTTACCTTGCATATTATATCTCTTGTAATTACAGAAGTCAGACTTAAGTATTGTAACTTCAATACAGCTTTTTCCTTTCTTAAAATGCATATAACATTTTTGACACCCTCTGGATAGATGAAGGGAACAGGATAACATCAATCTCTCGTCCCTAAGAGATCACAGCTCTAACAGCAGTGAGGACAGTGAGCTCCTGGTTCCAGCCCCTGACACGCATTAGCGCTCTTCAAGGTACTTTGCACACATTGTGTCATCAGTCCTCAGAATAGCCCACCCCATAGGTCGTTTGTTGAGCACTGTTAGGTACCAGGATCTTCTAGATGCCTGGAGCAGAGGTAGATAAGACAGAGAAGGTCCCTGGCCTCCTGGAGCTTCTGTTCTAGCAGGAGAGACAACCAACAGACACACAGGCTCCAGGATCAGTTGGGGGGCAGATGTGGTGCAAAGGAGACAGGCAAGGTCATGGGAAGGAGAGGGACAGAGGGTGGGGGCTCAGGACGGTGTCACCGAGGAGCTGAGACCTGAAGACTAAGGACTCAGGGGTCTCAGGAAGAGTATCAGACAAAGAAAAGATAAGTGAGTCTGACACAGCTGAGAAGGTGCCCAGCACCAGTGGGACTAGAGAAGAATTCAGGAAGGGAGAGAGGTAGGTGCCAGTGCCTGGGAGGCAGGCAGGGCCAGGGCACGTGGGGTGCAGGCCCAGGAAGGCCCCGGACCTGAGTTTGAGTACGTGGGGAGTTTGGACTACATTTGCAGGACAAAAATGCAGGGAGGACGCTAAGTAGGCGTCAGCAAGTTGTCCAAAGTCAGAGCAAGTACGAGTATATGCTTCCAGCCCTCGCAACCAGCGCTGGGAGCCCACACATCCAGGCTCATCCTAGACCCCATCTGAGCACACATCCAGCCCCCAACCCAGACCTCCAAAGCTCACCAGGCCTGGCTGTGGCTTGGTGAAGGCACCAGACAGGGGCCAGGAGCCAGGATGTGCCATAAGCATTCTGATTGCTCCTGAGCAAGGCTATGGCTGCCTGGGGAGGAGACGGTCCCGGCAGAGGTTGGGGGACAGGGGCACTTGCTCAACAAAGGCCCTGTTGAACAGAAACCCCGGCCAGCTGCCCAGGGCTGGGCTGAGAGCCAGACTGGCCTCCCAGCATGCTCAGCAGTCCTGCAGCCCAGCCCCCACTGATAGCCACAGCTTGTCCCCACACTAGGTTGCAGGGTCATCTCATCCAGTCCCCTGCCCCAGGGCCAGGCCGGGTTCAGATCACTGTGGTAAATGGCATAATTTCCACAGAGTTGCTCAGACCATGAACCTCTGTGTCATTCTTAAGTCTAATTTTCCCTTTTCTCTTCTTTCCTCCCTTCCTCCCTCCTTCTCTTTCTCTCTCTCTCTCTTTCTTTTTTTTTTGAGACACAGTCTCACTATGTCACCCTTGGTAGAGTGCTGTGGCATCACAGCTCACAGCAACTTCAAACTCTTGGGCTTAAGCAATTCTCTTGCCTCAGCCTCCCAAGTAGCTGAGACTACAGGCGCCCACCACAATGCTCGGCTATTTTCTTGTTATAGTTGTCATTGTTGTTTGGCAGGCTGGGCTGGGTTCAAACCCGCCAGCCCTGGTGTATGTGGCTGGTGCCCTAGCTGCTGAGCTACAAGCACTGAGCCTGATTTTCCCTTTTCAACATTCAATCATAATACCCAACTGTGTCAAGCTGTGTTCTAAGTTCTTTTTAAATACTGGTTTCATTTAACTGTTGTGAGAGCTCTACCAGGTGGGTAACGCTGTTGTTCCCATTTTACAGACGCAGGAACTGAGGCCCAGAGAGGTTTAGCAACTTGACAAAGATTGTACACCTAGGAAGTGGGAGATTGGTGATTCCAACCCGGATGGTCTGGCTCCATTCCACGGCATGGCCTCTTCAAGATTTGGATAACCTGAGAGCTGAGAGCTGCTCCTTCGATCCTGAGAGCTGCTTCACCCAAGGTTACACCCACTCCTGGGGTGCCTATATCTCAGTGATTAGGGCACCAGCCACATATACCGAGGCTGGTGGGTTTGAACCTGGCCTGGGTCTGCCAAACAACAATGACAACTGCAACAAAAACATAGCCGGGCGTTGTGACAGGCACCTGTAGTCCCAGCTACTTGGGAGGCTGAGGCAAGATAATCCCTTAAGCCCAAGAGTGAAGAGTGATACCATGGCCCTCTATGGAGGGTGACATAGTGGGACTCCATCTCAAAAAAAAAAAAAGACCTGGATAACCTGTCACTTCCTCCAGGAAACCTTCCCTGATACATTCTCAGTAGGGAGCAGCAGTATGAAAAGTGAAACCAACATGAGTTCAAATTACATCTCTGCTGCCAATGACCTAGAATCAGTTACTTACCCTCGCTGGGCCTCAGGATTCCTAAAATGGAGACAAAAACAGTACTTCTGCCCATCCAACCCTTGGTTCTTTTTTAAGTCTATGCTGTTGTACATGTTTTTAAAATGAATAAAATAAATTTTGTACAAAAGAGTACCTGGGTAGAAAACCTGAATATGCCACCCCAATGCTTTCAGTGGAGGCTTTGTTGCCCTAGCTCAGGGGCTTTCTTTGATCCTGAGAGTTGCTTCACCCAAGGTCACACCCACTCCTGGGACAGCTGGTGTCCGCAGGTTGATGGATGAATGCTGAGATGCAATGGCCTGGCTACCTCCAACCAGTCAGGCTCCCTCGGCCCCAGTGCTCCTGTGGAGTTGGGTCTGACTCCAGGCCCACCTCTCCCTCGTCCTCTCCTGCTGCCTTCCGCTCCTGTGCACAGGTGGTGACACCTGGGCACAACCTAGTGAAGCCCCTCTTTGCTCATCTCCATCCCAGTCTGCTTCCTGGAAGCCCGCACTGTGACAATTCAATGAGATGGATACATACAGTTCTTAGCGCTTAGTGGCTAGGTGTTGGGCCATGTATTATCCTTCCAACAACCCCTTAGAGTAATAGCTTTGATCCTCAATTTATAAATGAGAAAACCGGAGCCCAGAGAGGTTAAGGAACCTGCCCAAAGTTCCCCAGCAAGGGGCAGCAAATCCAGGTACTGAGATCCCCAAGCCTGGGCTTCTGGCCAGTATTATAGTTAACCGGTATCCTACACTGTAATTTTATTTGAAACTGAAAATTAAAATTGGATTAAAAAAAAGAAATGTAATTTCAGGTTTCTTGCACCTTAATGACAGATTGACCCTTAGTTGGTTGTGGTTTTGAATGCCTTGGGTTACAAGGACAGACTCGGGGTCTGGCTGCAAAGGCTGCCTTTACCATCTCTAGGCTGCACAAACATGGACAAGCTATTTAACCTCCCTTTGCCTCCATTTCCCCATCTTTAAAATGGGACAGCAATAGTATCTATTTCAGTGGTGTTTATGAAGATTAACTGAGTTAATATTCACAAAGTGCATCAAACAATACCTGGCATGTGTAAAATTCCCTGGAATAAACAATTAGAAGCTCAGACTCTGAAATCAGAGAGTTCAAATCCCAGCTCCCACAAAGTACAATTGTATGACTTTAGGTGGGTTGGTTGATTTTTCAGGCCTCAGTTTTTCTACCTGTGAAATGGGGATAAAAACCCTACCCAGTTCTCAGGGTCAGCGTGAGAATTTAAATGAGAAAATACATTCTGATATATGTTGAACACTGAGGTTGCTCTGTCCCTGAGCAGGGCTGGCTGACCTGCACTTGCATACCCCTGAAGGCAAGCACCTCCTGAAATTCTGCACTCAGTGTGTGTCATCTTCCCCACTCTGGTCCTAGACCCAACTCTGAGTTCACAGAGCCCTCTGGAATAACATTAAAAATAACATTACTCCCTTAATATTCCTATCTAGCACTCATATCACAGTGGTTAAGACCATTGAGTCTAGCGTCAAACTGCCTGGATTCTAATCCTGATTTCATAGCTGTGTGACATTAGGCAAGTTGCTTCACCTCTCTGTGTCTTGAGTTCCTTATCTATAGAGTGAGGATAATAACAGTATCTACCTCATTAACTTCATTAGGAGGTTTAAAGGAGATAATGTGTGTTAGGCATGTTGAACAGTCCCCGGCCTGGGGCAGGCACAAAGCATTGTTATTCCTCTATACTCACAGATCCCTAAGTCATGAAATATTAGTATTAGTAGTATGCCCATCATAAGCTCTGTGAGCGTCCAGATCATGCCTTTCTCCCACTGAATGTGGGCCCACATGATCAGACTAATTTAATGAATGAAGAAGCTGGCCATGCCTGCAAGGTTCTTGCTCTGATCCTGTAGGTGCTGGGATAGACCCGCCCACATCTCCTGGGCCTATATAGCCCACCTGCTACTCCTGCCTCCCCCCCCCCCCCCCGTCTTACCTCACAGCCTTTGGCCATGGCGAAGCCCCCTCCCAGGAGAAGGATGATGTTCCAGGGCACTGTCTCCTGGGCCTTCTTCCAGGTCAGCAAGGGTTCTGTCTCTGTGCTGGGAGCTGGGTGGAAAGAGATACCCAGAACACTCAGGGCCACTCAGCCTCAGGAAGGGGCCACCAGCCTCACAGGCCCATTTTGTGGGGAGACTCGGGGTCTCCAGGAAGCCAAGGGCTGGCTCTAGCATCTGATTTAGAGCTTTAGAGTAACACCCCATGGGTATCATTCTGGGGTGTCTGCTCTCTTCAGGATGAAAGTAATTTTCATGACTCCCACAGTTGGAGATGTTTCTACAACTCCACATCCAGGATGTCATTTAAATCTCCCAACAGCCCTTTTGTGCGGGTGCTATTTTTACTCTCATTTATAAAAGAAAAGGCTTTCTTTGTATTTGAACATGTACAGAGAGGAACAAAAGAGGAAGGAAACTCAGAAAAATAGAAACTAAGGGTACCTTTGGCCCATGAAATTACAGAGTGATTTTTTTATTTCCTCAAAAGAAGCAATGCATTTGATTAGAATGGGGAGCAGATCAGCAAACTTTGTCCGTAAGGGTTAGGGAGAGAATATTTTAGGCTTTGCAGCCACATGCACAATCTCTGTTGTAACTAGTCTGTCATTGTCGCATGGAAGCAGCCTGAGACCGTGCATAAGCAAATGGGGACAGTTGTAAAGAAAACTCTGTTTACAAAAGCCGGTGAGGGGGCAGATTTGCTCTCCCTGGGTTGAAAGGTAGGCCCAGAGACAGACCAGGGCCTGGCCTCACTGTGTGCCCTTGAAAAGTGACCTTACCTCTCTGGTCACCATTTCCTGAGCCAACACACAATGTGAAAATAGTAGCTAGAGGGTTCCCAGAAACACTGACAGAGGCAATGATGGACCCCAGGTGGAGGGGGCATTTTGGTTAAGTTGGCACTGGCATCCCCCCAGTGTCTACAATAGTATCTGGCACCTGATAGTTACCCCATAGGTATTTGTCAAATGATGTGTGTGGCACATTTAGCCCAAAGGTTGGTAGTGTAGAGTAAACACTCCGGAAAAGGATTTTTTTCTGCAGGCAGTGGCCAGGGATGCAGAAAGGACAGGTCTGGCCCCTTCCTGGCAATTCCCACCTCCCAAGACACTTCCTCATCAAGCAATCACTGACATTTTGCTACTGTTTTTTAGCTTTTTTCCAAATTTTACACTGTGGTTTACCCAAAATAAGATGTTATTTTCAGGAAATTAATACAATAAAAGCTACTTAATGAAATCCCTCCACCAGCTACCATGTAATCCACAGGTGTCTGCAGCCCACAGGTGTCTGCAGCCCACAGGTGTCTGCAGCCCACAGGTGTATACAGGCTACAGGTGTACATAGCCTACAGGTGTACACAGCCCACCGGTGCATGCAGACCACATGTGTACAAAGCCCACAGGTGTATGAGGCCACAGGTGCATGCAGCCCAGAGGTACATGCAGCCCACAGGTTCACACACCCCACAGGTGTATGCAGCCCACAGCTGTACACAGCCCACAGGTACATGCAGCCCACAGGTGTATGCAGTCCACAGGTATACACAGCCCACAGGAGTATGCAGTCTGCAGGTGTACACAGCCCACAGGTGTATACAGCCCACAGGTGTACACAGTCCACAGGTGTACACAGCCCACAGGTGTATGCAGCCTACAGGCGTACATAGCCCACAGATGCATGCAGCCCATATGTGTACACAGCCCAGAGGTGTGCACAGCCCACAGGTGCATGCAGCCCAGTGGTGTACATAGCCCACAGGTGTATACAGCCTATAGGTGTATATAGCCCACAGGTGTGCACAGCACACAAGTGCAAATGTACAGTGCAGGCGTTACGTGCTGCCAGGGGATTCTTGGGCCAAACGTAACATACAAGTAAGCCCAGAACCAGAAGGGGCAACCTGAGATGGCAGGTGGCCCAGCCCTCTGCCTGCCAGAGATCAATATTATTTCACTGAAGGGGTACGAGAGGTCTGAAAAGGTAAAGTGACCTGCCCCACATAGTAGGCAAGGCTGAAATGGGAGGAGGGTGATGGTCACGAGCATAGTCTCATGTAATGCACAGTAAATGACAAAGGTTTTTAGAAACTGCTGTCACATGTCATGCCCTCGGTTAACATTACCTATTCTTGTTTTTATTATTTTCCCACCCAACTGTGCCCTTGCTGCTATTATGAGCACAGCCTCCATGTATGTGGATTTCCCACTTCCAGCTCGACTTTCTTCTACAGCAGTAGCTCAAAGTACAGGCTTTGAACTAGATTGGAATCCTAGCTCAGCTGTGGACTTGGGCCAATGGCTCTAGCTCTCTGAGACTCAGTTTCCTCATCTGCAAAATGGGGTAACAGCACTTCCCCCCAGAGACTTACTGGCCAGAAGAAAAGGGCCCCTCTGTTGGGAGGTTCTACCCAGGGCCTTAGCCAAAAGAAAGACCTTAGTTATTTGCTTAACGAATATGTATTGAATTCCTAACATGTTTCAAGCACTATTCCAGGCAATGGGGATACAGAAGTGGTCAAAACAGGGAAAATTCCTCTCCCCTCAAAACTTACATTCAGTAGGGAAAACAGGTGATAAACAAATAAACGTGCCACAAAGAAAAAGAAAATACAGTCACAGAATAAAGAGTGACAAGGAAAGGCTCTTCTAGATGGTGGAGTCAGGAGGTGGCATTTGGACAGAGTTTGAATGAAGTGACAGAGTGAGTTGTGAAGCTATGAGGAGACAGAGCTTATAGAGCAGAGAGGACATGAGTCATCACCATCGCCAGCATCACCCTCCATTTGTTAACCACGAACACAATGCCTGGTACTTTCTCTCCATAGAAACCGTGACCACTTTCTAAGTCCCCACAAGAGTCCTGAGTGCTGAATACTAGAAAGTTCCACCTCCGCCAGGACTTCACAGGCAGATTGGTGGCGAAAGGATGGGCAGTGCCCGCAGAGCCCCCACTGCCCACCAGGCAATACTGGAAACTCCAGCTCAGGGACCCCTCCGCTGAGGTGGCACTCTGACACTCTGAGGACCAGACCCGACACACACACGTTTTAATGCTCCTGCAGTTGGCCCACACAGCGTTTGTTTTTCAATTTGAATTAGTTGCCAACATTTAAAATCAAGGCGATTTCATGTGAAAATACAGATTTTGCTTCTTTTGAAAAACCAGCAAATCTGACTGAACTAGCCCTGTTTTCCTGCCTGGTGACAATCACTGGAGACCGAGAAGCATCTGTCCCCTTCAAGTGGACATTGGCTCACCAGTTTTTCACAGACTCCACCATGCTATGACACTGAGGATCTTGACACTTACTGCTGTCTTCCTTATAATACAAAAACTATTCTGTTTCACAAGTGAAAGAAGCCAGGCGCAGTGGCTCACACCTATAATCCTAGCACTCTGAGAGGCTGGGGAGAGTGGATTGCTTGAGCTGAGGAGTTCGAGGCCATCTTAAGCAAGCATGAGACCCTGTCTCTAAAAATAGCCAGGTTTTTCTGGTGGGCGCCTGTAGTCCCAGCTACTCAGGAGGCTGAGGCAAGAGAATCGCTTGAGCCCAAGAGTTTGAGGTTGCTGTGAGCTGTGATGCCACGGCACTCTACTAAGGGCAATAAAGCGAGACTTTGCCTAAAAAAAAATGTGAAAGAAAAGATAGCCCTGGAGGGGCTTGGCGCCTGTGGCTCAACGGGCTAAGGCGCCAGCCACGTACACCTGAGCTGGCGGGTTCAAATCCAGCCCGGGCCCGCCAAACAACAATGACGGCTGCAACCAAAAAATGGCCGGGTATTGTGGTGGGCGCCTATAGTCCCAGCTACTTGGGAGGCGGGGGCAAGAGACTCGCTTGAGCCCAGGAATTGGAGGTTGCTGTGAGCTGCAATGCAACAGCACTCTATCCAGGGTGACAGCTTGAGGCTCTGTCTCAAAAAAAAAAAAAAAGATAGCCCTGGAGGGACATGTGTTTCATGAGACACTTTTCCTGTACCCAGTCTGCTATGACCTCTCTGTAGGCATTTAAGATTATAAGACCTGATCTATAAAACCTCCGAGGCCCTAAGCGGATGGTCTCTAAGGGACCCTCATGGGAAGGCCCAGAAAATATAGGAACTTCTTTGAGGTCACCCAACACATTAGTAACAGAACTGAGACTCTCATCATTTATGCTGAAGTGCATCATGAGCTCACCCACAGGTGACAGAACTACGGAGGGGCAGCTGAGTGAGGGCTGGCCAGGAATCCACGGGGCTGCGAGGCAGATAAGAACAGGCTGGACCGAGTGGCTGTCCCTCTCCAAAGTGGGAGACAGAGAAGGACTCCTGGACGGCGAAAGGACAGACTAGAGAGTAAGGTGGTGTGACACAGGAGGGCAGGGGTGAGCTGAAGCTGTGTGAGGAAGTGACACTAGGAGAGAGAGATGTTATGAAGAAGACAAGAGAAAATGAGGCAGAAGCCACAAGGCTGCAAACAGTATGAGCAGCAGAAACTGTGAAGTGGCAGGGAGGTGACAAGCAGAAGGAAAGATGAGGACAGCCAGCTGGAAGACAGATCGGGAAACGGAGCTGGAGGGCAAGCTGGACCCCGCTCAACTGCACGCACACTAAGCCCCCATCTGTGCCACAGGCGGACCAGTGTTGATGAAGCACTGGGGACTCTTTGTCTCCCCTCAAAGCCTCATGCCCTTCTCCCCAAACTCAAACCTCCACTCTTCCATGGCTGGGGCTCTCCTGCAAAACACCCTATTTTTTTCCCAACAACTTATTTGAAAGATATTTAGACTATTCCCGACCCCTGATCCAGAGCTTACCCCACCTCCCCAGGAAGAGAAGTTGCGGGTGGTGGCCTCTGTCCAGGTGGCAGGTGTCACGGTTACCTTGTGACAGACATCTGTGGGAAACCCAGTGGGGCTACAACCCGATGGACATTTTGGTGGTGGGGGGGGTGGTTTGGTGATTTTTTAAGAGCTGAATTTGAACTTTAGGCAGTTCTGCCCCAGCCCCACCACTTCCCATTCTGTTGAAACCCCGCGTGGGTTCCTCATGCCTGGCTCCTTAGGCAACTGAGGTGCCTCTCCTGCATAGGGCCAGAAGGTCAGCCACATTTTTCTATAAAGGGCCAGAAAGTAAATATTTTTGGTTTTGTGGGCCAAGAGGCAAAATTGAGGCTATTGGGTAGGCTCTTATATAACTGAAGAAAAGAAATTGCCACAAATGTCTTGAGGAAATGCAAAACTTCTTTAATGGGACGGTGAAATATGAATTTCACGTAACTTTCACGAGTCACGAAATATTTTTCTTTTTGATTTTTTTTTGACTGTTGAAAAATGCGAAAACTGTGTTCAGCTAATGGGCTGTCCAAAACCAGGCAGCAGCTGGATTTGGACTGAAGACTGCTAACCCCTGTTGTGGGCTGTCACCTTGGGCAGCCCTAAGCTCCCAGATAAGGAGATAAGGAGACTGCTCAGACAGCAAAAGGGGGGAGCAGGCAGGGTCATGTGGTTACCACCATCAGCTGCTCCAGGCCGCTGCATACCACGGGCCATGCCACAGTCCTCCCTGAGCCCACCGAGACCCCAGCCTTGGCCAGCTTACCTTTGAAGTCAAACCACCACTTAAGGGAGGGCTTCTGGGATGGGAAGAAGAACAAAATGATGACAATAGCCACTCCGGTGACAGCATCAGAAAGAAACCTACAAAGGAGAAGGCCCCAAAGCATGTGACCCCTGGGCATCTCAGCAGGCACAGGTTGGCAGATTTGCAAATGAGGATTTGTGGAAGGGAATTAGACCTGCTGTGAAGGGGGCATCGTTGGCGGTCTGTGCTGCACCCAGCATGGTGCCAAAGCCCTTTACCCACAGCTCCCTGGGGGCATTTGGATGCTGCTGGAGCCCAGACAAATGCTTGCCCTCAAGGACCCTAGGAAGAGGGAAGAATCTGAGAGCCATACAATATTCACAGAACCCCCATAAGTCACCCTAACCTGGACCCCTGTAAGAGCCCCCTGTGTTTGCGTCCCTCCTGGGATGTGAAGCTCATCACACAATGATGTGGCCCACTCAGACCAGAAGAGCCCAGGTATACCTGTGGTCTATCTGTGGTCTCTGATGACGGGCCTTGAACCCAGATTGTTCTGGTTCTGAGTTCAATGACGCCCAGAGCCCCTGGCTAACAAAAGCTCTCTCAGCTCACGCATGTGGAAAGAAGATTATTCAAATAGCCAAGAAGTTGGAAGAGATGGTCAATATCACTAAAATCAAAGCACTAATGGAACACACGCATCATTCATCTGCCGACAGCCAAAACTTAAAAAGGAGAATAAAACTTGGCGAGGGGGTCAGGAACATACACGGGCAATGCGAGAATAAAGGAGTTTCACCTTCTGGAGGGCAGCTGGCAGCGTGTCCGAAAATGTTACCTGTGAATACTCCTTGATCCAGTGACTATACTTCTAGGAATTCATCCTCAGGAAATAATTGAACTCTCGTGCATAGATTATGTACAGGGATGTTCATGATCAGTAAGAGCCAAAAAATAAAAAAAAAGGTGGGGGGAGAAGAAGAAGAAGACTTTTGCTAGGGACATGTTTAAATAGTGTCCCATCCATATTAGGAAATATCCTATTTCTGTTTTAAAAAGATATAAAAGCTCTTCATGTATTGACATAGAGTTACAACCAAGATATCTTGTTTTTTGTTTTTTTTTTGAGACAGAGCCTCAAGCTGTCGCCCTGGATAGAGTGGTGACATCACAGCTCACAGCAACCTCCAACTCCTGGGCTCAAGCAAGTCTCCTGCCTCCACCTCCCAAGTAGCTGGGACTACAGGCGCCCGCCACAATGCCCCACCATTTTTTTGGTTGCATCTGTCATTGTTGTTTGGCGGGCCCGGGCTGGATTCGAACCCGCCAGCACAGGTGTATGTGGCTGGCGCCTTAGCCCATTGAGCCACAGGCGCCGAGCCACAACCAAGATACCTTGTAAACCATTTTTTAAAAGGCAAGTCTTTGTAGCACTGGACACAATCCAATAAGAAATTGGTTAAATAAATTGAGGTGCTCTCATTCTGTGGAACGTTAGACAGTGTTTAAAAAGAATGAAGTTAAGGCCAGGCAGGGGCTCACGCCTATAATTCTAGCACTCTAGGAGGCCAAGACAGGACAATTGCTTGAGTTCAGGAGTTCAAGACTAGCCTAAGCAAGAGTAAGACCCTTTCTCTACTGAAAAAAAAAAAAAAATTAGCTGGGCGTGATGGCAAACATCTATAGTCCCAGTTACTTGGGAGGCTGAGGCAGGAAGATTGCTTAAACTCAGGAGTATGAGGGTGCTGTGAGTTAGGAGTTAGGTTGAGGCCATGGTGCTGTAGCCTGGGCAACATAGGGAGACTGTCTAAAAAAAAAAAAAGAAGATAAATCAAAAATGGCAAGTTGCCTATGATCGTATTATTGTATCTTCCTGTCTTTTGTTGTGTGTGTGTGTGTGTGTGTGTGTATATGCATGTATTACGATATGTGTACCTATCTGGAACAATACACACCAAACTGTTCATTGTGACTATCTCTGGGGAGTGGGCCATAAGTAGATGAAAAACAATTAGCATTTACTTTTTCAATTCAGCATTGTTCCGATTTGTATGAGCATGCATAACTTTTGTAATTCAACAAAAAGGAAAAAAGCAGATTATGTTTTTAAAATAATACATTGACTCTGATGATTTTTATATTTAAAAAATATGTGTTTTGATAGGATTCTTTTCAGCGAATTGGCCTGTGTTTTATTGAGATGTAATTAACACGCAATAAAAATGCACCCATCGTAAGGGCACAGTTCAATGAGTTTTGACAAATATATAACCAACAACGTGATCAAAATTCAGAACAGACAAGCATTTTTTAGAAGTCAGAAAAGATTGGGTGGCGCCTGTGGCTCCAAGGAGCAGGCCCCATATGCTGGAGGTGGTGGGTTCAAACCTAGCCTCGGCCAAAAACCACACACACACACACACACACACACAAAAGTTAGAAAAGATGTATATCAGGACTAGATATTAAAAAAAAAATGATTTTCATGTTCCATACATTGTTGGAATGCTTACAACACCCATTTTTTATTGTTTGGAACAATAAAAGGATGGTAATAGCAATAAAAGCCACTTCTCTGATTTCTATGAAATTCCATTGTTTCTTCTTTATAACAACTTTCAGGAGATCAGACCTTCTATCACCCCTTTTACCAGTATAGAGATTGAGGCTCAGAGGGTAAGCTATCTACATAGATTGTGTGCCCTTCAACAGGACAGACACAAGCTGCACATGTGGGCCAGGGGGCACTTTCTCAAATGTGGCAAGACCAAACTGAGATGTGCTTTTCATGTAAAATACATAGATGATTTTGAATGTTTAATAGGAGAAAAGAATGTAAAATTATTTTATATAATAATTTATATAAAAATATATTATTAATATGTTTCTTTTTTTTTTTTAGGTTTCATTTTTAAGCAATTTATTGAAATGGAATTCTATCAGTGTTTTGGGATGTATTTCTCTTTTTTAGTCATACCTGGTTTTTTAAATTAAGCTTATTTATTTATTTATTGTTTTATTCAATCATAGCTGTGTACATTAGTGCAATCATGGGGTACAATGTGCTGGCTTCATATACAATCTGAAATATTTTCATGCAACTGCTCAACATAACCTTCATGAGATTTTCTCTTATATTATATGAAAACATTTGTATTCTGCATTTAATTTTTTTAATGTATCCACTAAAATGTTTTTAAATACAGATGTGACCCACATTTTCTATCGGATGGTGCTGGTTGAAATAATCAGATCTTGCCAAATCCTAGATACACCTCTCATCCAAGTATGTTCCTCGTCACACCAGCGTTTGACATAATTGCCCAGCCACTCTTTCTTCAAACACTCCTGTCTCTTGGCTCTTTGCTACCACAGCTGCAACTCTCCCTCTTACCTCACTGCCTCCTTCTCTAACAGGATCATTCTTCTCTACCCAGCTCCTAAGAGGTGGAGTTCCTTGGTCTTCTACACTCTCTCTATATACATTCTCTTCTTGAGTTCATTAACTCCCATGGATTTAAATTCCAGGTTTATACAAGGACTCCCAGATTTATTTCTGAAACTCAGACACCTCCCCTGAGCTCTACTATTGCATACCTAACTGCCTATTGAATTGGGTCTAAACCTTGTCCAAAATGGAATTATGGATAAACCACTCCTGACTCCCTAAAGAATATCCTTTCCCAACTAACCACCACCTATGTAGGCTCACACTCCCAAATCCAACCCAGTGCAAGTCCTGCCACATTTGACTTTGAAATTTGTCTTTACCACTTCATCTCCATTATTGCCATCTTCATTCAGACCATCAAGGCCGGCTGCCTAAACCAATGACTTTCAACTTGGGTTCCACAGCACACTGGTATGCCATGGTAATAGCAATAAGAGCCACTTCTTTTTTTAAAGATCATTAATTAAATTATTTTCAAAAGAAGCTCAAAGAATATAGTAAGTATATTCTTTATTTTACTTTTTTTTGGATGAACATCATTTAAGTGTGCCATGGAAGTTTAACTGCAGGTTCAAGTGTGCCATGAGATAAAAAAAGGTTGAAAAACACTGCTCTAGACTGAGGATCAGCAAACCTCTTTTCTAAAAGGTACATATTTTTGGCCTCATTAGCTAGCAGTATGGTCTTCATCATAACTCACCTTTGACCTTGTAGCATGAAAGCAGCCATACATATATATGATCGAATAGGTGTGGTTGTGTGCCAATAAAACACTACTTGCAGACACTGAAATTTCATATAATTTTCATGCATCACAAAATATTATTTGTCTTTTGATTTTTCTCCAGCCCATTAAAAATGTAAAAAACATTCAAAAGCAAATAGTGGACTAACTTTGGCTCATGAGCCATAGCTCACTTACCCTTGTTTTCTGGGACCATCTACGTTGTGTTATATTAAATCTCCTAATCATTCTCTCCA
>CAUYON010187758.1:0-18131 GCA_963573935.1 Arctocebus calabarensis
ATATAGTGATCAAGAAAATGCCATGAAGGCTATCTGTAACAGTACGATGAGAACATTTCTGAATGTATATGAATCATGCTCTATGATTGCACCAATGTACAGAATTATGATTCAATAAAATTATTAAAAAATAATAATAATTAAAAAAATAGAAAAAAAAAAAAAAAGAAAGGGACTCCTAGAAGCATTTCACTAGCATCTCTCAAGTTAAAGTGGTAGGGGAGCTGCATAGAATAGGAAAAAATATTTGCAAATCACATATCTGATAAGTAATTAAAAATCCACAACATACAGAGATCTCCTAAACTCAGCAAGGAGAACACCGAACAACCTGATTCAAAAATAGACAAAGGACTTAAAAGATATTTCTCCAAAGAAGATATTCAATAGCCAATAAGCCCATGAAAAGAAGTTCACCATCACTAATCCTCAGGGAAATGGAAATGAGAAGCACAATGAGACAACCACTTCATACCAGCATTATTCGCAACAGCCAAAAGGGGGAAGTAAGCCTAGTGTCTGTTGATGGATGACTGGATAAACAAAATGAAGTATACGTGTACAATGGAATATTATTCAGTCTGCAAAAATGAATGCAATTCTGATACAGACGGCAACATGGATAAGCCTCCAAACAACATACTAAGTAAAATAATCCAATCACAAAAGGACAGTAAGATTCCACTCATATGAGGTATACGCAGGAGTCAAATTCATAGCAATAGAAAGCAGGATGGTAGTTGCCAGAGTGTGGCAGGGGAAAGAATGATAGTTATCCTTGATCGCTACTGAGTTTTAACTTCACAAATTGACAAATTTCTGTGGATGGATGGTGGTGATAGTTACACAACAGTGTAAATGTACTTAATGCCTCTGAAGTGTACAGTTTAAAATTGTTGAGTAATTTTGATATTGTGTATATTTTTCTGCCATTTAAAAAAATACTTTAAAAAGTGGCAGGGGCTGCAGGAACTCTAGCAAGGCAGGGAATAAGGAACAGATCTCGATCACACCTCAATGGAACATGCAAAGCGGCTCCTCAGACGTGCCTGGTGCTGGGGCTGTGAGACTCACTCTTGGTCAACACTTGGTGGGAGCTCATGGAAACAGGACCCACCAGCTCAAAAGAAGGGAGACAGCTACAGAGGCGGGGACCTAAATAGACACTTAAAAAAAAAAAAGAGAGAAAAATTGTAAAACCTCCAAGTTATATTTATAGAGATTTAAGAGGACATGGAAGGAACTATCAAAAGGGTAAAATCTGAAATTAGGAAACTTTGCCTGCTTTAAAATGAAAAATATTTTACAGAGTGAAAAACATGCAGTGGAATCACGGCATTGGAACAATGCAGAAAACTACAGATAAGTGTCAATTCTGATAATGCTAACAAAAAAAAACATAAAAAATGAAATAATAAGTACAAAAATGGAAGATCCAATTCAACACAGTAAATTTATAAAAGCACAATTTTTCAAGAGAAGAGGAAATGGAATATATTACAATAAAAATATAGAAAAGTATTTTTCTGACTTTAGTTCAAAATAGTTCATATGTACCAGGGAAAATTATAATGAAATTATATTCTGGTGAAAATTATTAACTATAGTGATAAATAAATCTATTGGTATAAAGTCAGAAAAATAATATTATGTTTTCAAAGAAAAAACAGGCAAGTGTCATATTGCAACACTAAATATCAGAAGGAAGTTGAGATATGGAATTCTGAGGTAATAAGCTTAAGAGCTAGAATTTTGTATTCAGTAATATGTGAAGAGAAAAGAAAGATATTCTCTGACAAAAACATCCCAAAGCAAGTAGATGACTGAAATCCTCTACTAAGAAATGTATTTATTTAAAATATTATGGTCAAGAGGGAAATTAATGAATATTAAAATTTGGGAATGGAAAAGATGTGATATAAAAGCTGGGGGATGAATAATCAAACCACTCAAACACGGACTAAATGTTATTAAATTGGTCATGACAAAATTCAATTGTCAAAAATCATTCTTAAGACTATATTTTTAAGGATCATTTCTACAGCATGTTACAAAAGAAGTTTCTCTGAAAGAATAGAGCACAAAAAGGAAGAAGAAAAAAATCATTCTTAACAAAAAGATGCATGACAAATGAATCGTTATGACCCGTATCTAAAAACTCAGACTACTCAAGGATAAAAACTTTGAAGTGCTGAATTTCTCATTTTGTACCATGGGAACCATTGGCTACTGCTTCATTGTTGACACAAAGAAATGTAGAAATGTAAGTTTCTTCTTAAGTAAGAAAGAGAATAGATGAAATAAAACTAGAAATGTCATGCTTAACTTAAAAATTATTATGTATTTATTTTATTTTTTTTTTTTTATAGACAGACTCTAACTTTATTGCCTTTGGTGGAGTGCCCTGGCGTCACAGTTCACAGCAACTTCCACCTCCTGGAGTTAGGCAATTCTCTTGCCTCAGCCTCCCGAGTAGCTGGGACTACAGGCGCCCACCACAATGCACGGCTATTTTTGTTGCAGTTTGGCCAGGACCCGGTTCGAACCCACAACCCTTGGTGTATGTGGCTGGTGCCGTACTCGCTGAGCCACAGGCGCTGCCCTTTAACTTCAAAATTAGGAGGAAGATTTGGAACATGATAGCAAGATAAAATACTTAAAAAAGGAAATATTAAAATAGAAAGTATAAAATCAGGTGATATAAGTGAGGTAAAACATGAAAATTATCACATTAAGTATGAATGGTTCAACCATTTCTATTAAAAGACAACGAGCCATGCATTGGGCAAAAACTAAATCTAAATATATGCCATTTTTAACAAAACAGTACAGATAGAAGGGGAGAGAAAGGAAAGGGCATAAATGTATCAGGAAAGTGCAAATGGAAGAAGGAAGGGCAATATTTATATTAAACAAAGTTGAATTTAATACAGAGAAAATTACATGTGGCTAAAAGATACTCAGAAGAAGGTATAACATTCATGGACATTTTTATTCTAAACAACAAACATCAAAATACTGTATATAAAATAAAATTAACAAACCATAATCTTGGATATTTTTATACACTTCTACCATTCTTCAAGAGATTGAGTGACAATATATATGTATATAAAGAATTTTAAGGCTATAGGAACTTGATGGAATGGACATATAAAACATGTTATACTTAAAAACTGAAAGTACGGGCCAGGCACGGTGGCTCACGCCTGCAATTCTAGCACTCTGGGAGACTGATGTCGGAGTATCACTCAAGGTCAGGAGTTTGAGACAAGCCTGAGCAAGAACAAAACCTTGTCTTCATTAAAAATAGAAAAATTAGCTGCATACTGCGGCAAGCACCTGTGGTCCCAGCTACTCAGGAGGCAGAAGCAGGAGGCTCACTTGAGCCCAGCATGTGGGGTTGGACTGAGTTACGATGGTACCACTGCACTCTACCTGGGTGAACATAGTGAGATGCTGTCTCAAAAAAAATAAAAATAAAAAAGCCTGAAAAAAAGTATGTCTATTAAAATGCTTATGAAATATTGAGACCTTTTGATCCTCTCATAAAGAAAATTGGGATACATTTTAAAAAGCAAAAATTGCTCTGGCCATAGGAGGAAAATGGAACAGAATGATAGTTACTGTAGGATAATATATTCTTGACGTTTGATGTAGTCTGGGACCTCTGCACATACTCTGACCACTGCTGATATCGGCATTCACTGAGAACAGCACCAAACACCTGTTATTCGATGAGCACCAAGTCTATAGAATGCCCCCTTCTTCAAGAATGAATATGGAGTAAAGTATATGGGACTAAGGAAAATGCAAAATAAGAGAGTAAAGAATAGCATGTAGAATGAAAATGAGGTGCTCCAGCTGCACCAGAAAGAACATTTTAATTGCATAGAATCCTCATAAGAGGGCAAGAAGGCCTGTCCTTTACAAATCAGAAGAGAACAAGAATAAGGCTGAGATGAAAACGAAACATGGTATTCAGAGATTGAACTGAAATATGGAAGGACTGCAAGGAAATTAAAGCACGATAGCAGAATTAAAATTCACTAGCTGGAATAAATGAGCAGAGTATTCTACTGAAAATCAAACCAAGTATGGGGAGGAAGTCATAGTATCACATAACTAACAGGCAATTAGTACCGAAGCCAGTTAAGGAAAGAAATGTCTAGATAATAATTGGAAATCAAGTTGTAAAACTATATGCAATAGTAAAATATATTCATAGAGCAGATTACATTGTTACAAAAATTTCTGAAACAAATCTGTGTTTAAAACCCCAGATGACATTTTCGAAAGCCTGCAAAGACTGGTGTTTGCCTGGGTCAATAGGAAAGGATAAAACAGTGAAAATAAAATGTATTTCTTGGTTCAATTATGAGTCATTTCATTTTTGAAACTTAAATTTAGAAAATAATAGTTAAAGAATTTCTTTTACCAATAATCTACTTTCCAAAACAAAAAGTCTAAGAAAATGTACTCTATGTAGCAAACTAAGGAAAAGGAGACAGCGAGGAAGCATAAATAAATAATAATAATAATAATAGCATGAAAATGATGACACCAAAAGCTCAGTTATATCAATTAACATAAAGGAACTAAATCACCATCTTTAATAAAGATCTTCATATTGAATCAAAAACTAAAAAATTAACCATATGTTGTTTCTTATAGGCACCTCAAAACAAAATGTTATACAAAAATTAAAAGTAAAATCTAATAAAATATATAGCTGGAAGCTGCAATAAAAACTAAAATAGAAGTTATGCTATTAATCTAAGACAGAATGCATTGAAGATAAGTATCATTAAACAATACTTTGAAGGTTGTTTTCTACAAATGAAGAATCTAGGCCACAGTAAAGATATAACTGCCATAGAAATACAAGCATTAATTTCTATTGCACCCAAAACCAACATAGACATAATAATGGTAGAAGATTTCAAAATACCACTCTTAGGCTTTCACATACCAAGTAAACAAACAAAACATAATATAAATACAGGAATTGGGTAATATAATGAACACCACTAAAAAAATTAGATGCTGCATTATACCCAAAATACAAAGTATGAAATATGTTTTCTAAGGCTTATGGAACATTTACAAAGATTAATTACTTCTTAGGTTACAAATAAAAACCTCAGTAAGTTCCTCAAAGCATAAAAGGGATCACAATTTCTACCTATTAGAAATAGATTTTTAAAATAAACGACATACGGGACTAGTAATAAATTACAGTCCATTTATACAATAAAATACTAGGTGGTCATGGAAAACAGTGTTGCATGCAGAAGAATATTTAATGACAACCAAATAATGGTCATCATATACTGCTAAGTGAAAAAGAGCTAAAATGAAGATGAAGATTTATGGAATGCACAAATATATACATGGGTAAATATAGTTGAGTAGTTAAATTATATATGATTTTTATTTTAAAATCGCTTAAAAATATGATTTGGAGTCTTGGCTAACATTAACATTATGCTCTCACCATTGATAGTTTGTGGAATCTATCTCCTTCCATATTTTGACAATGAAAATAAGATTAGATTTGCTCATTTGTAGTAATTTGGCTTTTGTTGTCGTTCTCCAACATTCTTTAAAGATTAATGAAAGTGGTTCAGTAGCCCCCCCTGTAGATTCTCCTGGTTGTCCTCACTCCAAAGTGGTAGACCAAGCTGTTCTTTGGTCTTCTTGCTCTAAAATAAACCAGCCCACTTCCCCAACTTCTCCCAACCTTTTTTGGCTTATAGTGGGGTTTTTCAATCACTTAGTATTTTCAGATCATTTTGATCTACTTTTTTCCTGATATAATTTTCATGTATAAGTTGTGCCATCCTCCTATATATTCCTTGGTTATGTGACTTTTTCTCTCTTTTATTCCTAAATGTCCTTTTTAAATATGAACCTATGGGTTAATAATCCTGCAGGCTCTTTTTAAAAAGGACCATTTCTTCTCATTATTATTATTATTATTAGAGTTAGTATCTCACTATGTTTGCCCAGTGCAGTGACACCATCATAACTCAATACAACCCCACACTGCTGGGCTCATGTGATCCTCTTGCCTCCGCCTCCTGAGTAGCTGGGACCACAGGTGCCTATCTCAGTGTGCAGCTAATTTTTCTATTTTTAATGAAGACAAGGTTTTGTTCTTGCTCAGGCTTGTCTCAAACTCCTGACCTTGAGTGATCCTCCTACATCATTCTCTTAGAGTGCTAGGATTATAGGTGTGCCACTGCACCCAGACTATTGTAATTATTTTGAATGCCTCCACATTTTGGAGAACTTCGGTCTGCTTGCATTTCAAAATCTCATATAATCACGACTACCATTTTTTAACTTTTTGAAAATATGTCTGCCTGAATTAAGAATTCTTACTTATTTATTACAGCCAAGCTTCTCTTTTTTGACCATCATGACCTCTGAGTTGGAGTGTCTTCTTACTGTTCAGATGTCCCTTTTGCCTACTTCACTGACCTGGATCTTTCTATTGATCAGAGAGATGGCCAGAGGAGTTTAAGATTCTTTACTTTATGCCAAGAAGGGGAAAGACAAGTCTTGTCTGATGTTCTACTTTTAGCCAAAAGAGGCTCTCTGCAAGTGTAGCCAGCACAGGACCTGCTGCTCTAACTTCCCTTGTGCCAAAACAGCAGTGGCTAGCAACCTCCATTTCCTTCTTGTGGCCAACTGGCCTGTAGAAATGCTCACCATGATGTCACCTGAATTCTTACCCTTTTCTGTGTACTCATAAGATATTCTAGTTGTGCCATCCCTAGAGTCATGAATTCCCATCATAAACCAATGTTGGGCCCAAAGCTGTGCTGCTATGTAGACCCATCAGCCCACAAATACAGTTTCTAGATTCTCTGTCATTATGGATGCAATATGTGTCTATGTCACCCAGCACTACACTTTTCATGTTTTTCCTTGCTTTACCAGCAGTTCTACATGGTTCATATAGTCATAGTATTATCCCAGATCTTTGATCCTCTTCCCCATCATCTCTAGATAAATACACGCATCTCATTCCCCCCCAACCCCCCGCCCCAATGCTTATGAGATGCAAGTTCTTTATGACTAGACATAAACTCACCTTCTAGCTTCTGGGTAAATCATGGCCCAAAAATCTACAGCCAGTTATTAATAGCATACACCTCTCTTTCACCCCAGTACCCCAACCATCAACAGAAAGAGAAGATGACAATATCATCCCTTTTTCAAGTCCTTCACTATTGTGCTTCAAATCAAAGGTACATTGATAAAGGACTATGAACACCTAAAAAATGAAGTGGACACAAACTGGTAGTTCTTGAGCTAGAAAGTAATTGAAACTAGTGTTTCTTGTAAAGGGCTCATGTGCACAGAAGACTGAAATGGAATGAGAGAGTTATGAAGACCAGAGGCAGATGCTAGGGCTAAGTAGAAAGCTGGTACCCAGAAATTGGAGGTACTGTTACAAGGAATGAAACGGAGAGAAAGGAGCAGAGCTGAGAGAGAACATAAAAGGAAATTTGGTGAGTTAGTATCTAATTTGGTTCTGAGATTTTTGGAAAGGAAGAGACTGAAGGTAAATAAAGCCAATGTACCAAGCCCAGGGAATGTGGAGTATGACAATTCCATCCAAAACTTAGTTCTTTAGTTCTGGAGGTAAAAGTGGGAAGAAGATAAATTTAAGAATAGATTTGTTTATACATTTAAAAGTCACACTTAGTAAATGTTAGAGGAATGAATAAACGCATGCGATTCCATCAGCAACAGGATGTCTTTCTGACCAAACTAAACTCAGCATGTAATTTCACACTCTGATCAAAACAGTGTCAGTCAATCAAATAAAATGACTTTTTGTCTTTCTTTTTCTTTAGTGGTGGCTGGTTTCTGTTGGCTATTTTTGCCTGGTTCAAAGTGACTCACTCAAGGAGGCCAGTCTGTCAGTGGGTTGTAATTTATTAAACATGTGCAGCCAGAAGACTAACTCTGCGCCCATCTCCTGCCCCCTCCAGTGCCCTAATAAAGCCCACACATTCAGTCACTCCCAACCCCTGCAAGCAGATGGTGCCACAAAATTCATTGGTTTTTTTATTCATTAATTGCTTCTGAAGGTGAAGATGAAAATTTATCTTGCTCTATGTTTTACAGCTGATACTGAAAAGCATCTTCTTTCCCTTCCATCCTCTTCCTTAAACTGAACTCTATGATTTTTCATCTCTAAATTCATACCTTCTCTGTTTTATGAGGGCATTCAGGGCATCAGGGAATATTTGCACATTTACTGGTATCTGCTAAGGAGGAAGAGACGGCAGGTAACATCCACCGAGCCCTGTGTTCCAGGGCCTGGATATTCATTATCTTTAATCCCACTTGATAAGGTGATACCACTATTCTCATTTTCCAGATGAGAAAACTTGGATTCAAAAGATTACATAAGAATAAATAACATGCTCGAGGCCACAAATTTAGGAAATGTCATGGACGAGATGCTGACTCAGGTTTGTTGGACCCTGGGGTTATTCTCTTTTCTGTTTCTTGACAGATACAGATTTCCAGGCACTGTCGGCACATTGTTCTTTACACCAGAAATTATTAATACCAAAGGGTAGTCAAGAAGAAGCCTTTTATATTTCACAGGCACCCCTGTATAGGCCTCTCGGCATACCACCCACCCTCTAACCTACACACATGCTTGAGAAAACTGGGCTTATTTGTTGAGAAGGTTTGGAGGAAGTGAAATGGCACATTCCTAATTAGTTTGAACAGAGGAACCTATCAGCTATATTTTTTATTGAAATTGAAAATACAAAAAAATGATCTCATTGAATAAATAGTCTTTTTGAACTAGCTCCCATTCAGTAGTCTTCAAATTTTGATTTTAGCAGTTTTTCTCTCTAAGGCAAGTATGTGAGAATCAGTTAGTAAACAGGAGCCTTTTCTGCCCTTTCTTCCCAATTAACCGTGTCGACATCATTATGTGCTGAGCTCTCCTTTCTCTGAGCTCCACGGTCCTTAACACCCACCCCCAGTACTCCAGCTTTTATGGAAGCTCCATGATATCCTTATTAATGTTCAGTTTACCAAGGGCTAGCTAAGATCAATTCTAATTCATCCTTGCATCAACTATAACTTCTAGCAGAGCATTCTACACATACTAAAAGCTTGGTAAATGTGTAAGCATTATTACCTTTTGAACATCATTATTTTAACCAAATTTTATAGGAAAGGACAAGATAAATAGATGATAGTATTTAAAGTTAGAAAAAGTTCTCTATGCATCACAAAAGAACAATTCTGGTGTAGGAGAACTTTAGATGCAAGCAATTTATTTAATTATTGAATACACTCATGCACAGTTTACAAATGCTAAAATTTCACATGTAATAATATTCATAAAGTCCAAAGAGACAGAATACACACTGTTCATACTAGAAGCCCAGGCACATTACACATGTTCATACATCGTATACATTGATACGCTCTATGCGCTAACTACTTGGATGTCAGCCTTCAAGTCAATCTCTAACCAAAGCAGGTAAACTTTGAAAAGATTGATTTGGGTTGTTTCAGAAAAAATAGAAAGAAGCAGAGCAATCTGATAAAAAATAAGGACTTTCCTTGAAAACTCAAAGTATGTAAATAATACATTAATACATTCCCTTTTTAGAAAGAATTAAAACATTGCAGATAATGGAATCTCAACTTCTAATCTCTCTGTATTCCTTGGAGGTAATTATTATTATATTTCATGTACACCCTTTTGTATCTCTCTTTTTTGCAAGTATATATGTTTGTATCATTGAAAATATTGCCTATAATTGTGATGGTTTTTAAAATGACATTTACTTTTACTAGTTCTAATCATCACAAAAAACTTCCTAAAGGAGATGCCATTCCCACTTTACGTGAGGAAACTAAGGCTTAGAAAGTTTTAAGAAATTTCCCAAGGTTACATGGCTAGTAAGTACCACAGTGAAAGTGAGCTGTCTGTCCCTCTATAAACATCTGTAGGTTTCTCCATAAAGGCCTTGCACATAAGTTGGTAGGTTGATTCCAGGGTATGTTCTACTTTTCATTAAAATTCTGAAATATATCTTTTTATATGATGCTATATTTCCTATTTGGCTATTGGTGGTATAAAGGAAATATTTTTAATATTGATTTTATATCATTTACGTTGCTGAGATCCAGTAATAATTTATATTTATTTGATTCTCTTGGTTTTTCTAAGTATACTATCATATTTGATAATTTTGACAGTTTAATCTGTAATATTCCAATTTGCATATTTCTCATTTCTTTTTATTTAGTTGCATTGTCCACGACCTCTAGTAGACTGTTCAATAGTAGAGGTCATAACCTGCCTCCTTTTCTTGCCCTTGTTGTTAGCAGTAGTGCTTCTAGTATTTTGTCATTAAGTATGAAGTTTGTTGTGGTGTTTTGGTGGATAGCTGTTATGAAGTAAAGGATGGTCCATTTACCTTCTGATATGCTTAGAGGTTTTTGTTTGTTTTTTGTTTTTCATCATATTTAAGTGTTGAATTTTGTTAATTTTTTCTGGATATATTAAGATGGTTACAGTTTCTCTCTTATTCTCTTAATATAGTATGTTGACCCATCCTTGCCTAACTGGAATAAACTCTTCTTTTAATACTATACTGACTTTTACTATTTTATATGTGGTTTTTCTTAATTTAGTAGGTGAGGTTCATGCTATAATTTGTCTTTATTTGTGCTTTTCTCATTCAGTTTTTGTAACCAGGAAATGCTGGCCTCAGAAAATAAATTGTAACTTAACACCTTTTTTTATGCCCTGGAATTGTTATGTTAGAGGAGAATGATCTGTATCTTGGTGTTTTTTTAGATCTTGGCTATAATATTGTTCAGATTAGGAAGATGGGGCAAGTTACTTTGCAATGTTGATTCTATTTCATCTGTAGTTGTTGGGCTAGTCAGGCTTTTCTAATTCTTGTGTCACTTTGGATAGTTTGTATTTTCTCAAAATTTTCCCATCTCATCTAGGTTTTCTTTTTTTTCTTATTTTCTTTTTTTTTGAGACAGAGCCTCAAGCTGTCACCCTGGATAGAGTGCTGTGGCATCAAAGCTCACAGCAACCTCCAATTTCTGGGCTCAGTGAGTCTCTTGCCTCCACCTCCCAAATAGCTGGGACTACAGGCACCCGCCACAACGCCCAGCCATTTTTTGGTTGCAGCCGTCATTGTTGTTTGGCGGGCCCGGGCTGGATTTGAACCGGCCAGCTCAGGTGTACGTGGCTGGTGCTTTAGCCCATTGAGCCACAGGGGCCGAGCCTCATCTAGGTTTTCAAACATAGTGCTATAAAGTTGAATATAGCATTCTCTCACAATGTAATAAAATCTCTTATAATTATGGCATAATCTCTTATAGTTATGGCTTTTTTTTTACTTCTCATATTGCAATTGGATCTTCTTCTCTTTCTTTTCTTTCTCTTTCTCTCTTCCTGCTCTTCTCTTTCTTTCTTCTTCTTCTTCTTCCCCTTCTCTCTCTCACTCTCTTTCTTATACTCTGCCAAAAGATTACCTATTTTATTGATTTAAAAAAAAAAAACAATATTAACAACAGAAAGGGCTTTTGAGTTTTAGCCAGACCTTTCCACTTGTTTAGTATTGTTTGGGGTACTAGTTCATTAATTCCTGCTGTATCTTTATTACCACCCTCTTTGGCTTTATTGAAATCTCTTTTCTGTTCTTTTTTCTAGCTTTTTGAATCAAAAGCTTGGATCATTTTCATTTTCCCTGTTTTCTAAGAAATTCATTTAAGTCCACAAAGTATCCTTTAAGCATTGCTGTAACCAAATTATATGCAACATTTCCATATTTTTCTTTTCTTTTTAAGCAAGAAGTTACTTAAGAATGCATGGATTTCTTCTTAGTTTCCACGTTGTTACAGGTGAGATTTCCTGGGATACAGAGCCTGAGATGGAGATGAGTGTGCAGAATGTTATTAGTTTCATTAGAAAGTGCTGTTAGGGGTCACCACCTATGGAAGGGAAGGACAGAAGCAGGACTTGGTGAAGAAAGTGGACTGGAAGGTCAGTGGCGTTGGGCCAGACCTTTATACCCCACTCCTTTGTATCATTCAGAAATTGGGTGCGGCCTTGGGCAAGGCAGCTCTTTTCAGTTAAGGCAATTCCTGAAAAGAATTGGCAAATGAAAGTTGTCTGCCAGCAGAACCCTTAAGCAGGTGGGGGATCTGGCTGGCACATTCAGCACCTACTAAAAATGTTTGCAGTTTAATATTTGAGATGTACTTATCAACATATATTTAGCAATCCTATATTGTGGGGCACTTAAACAGATTGTATTTTTGATATTAGAAACAATGCTGCCACAAATAGCCTTGGAGTTGAAATCTTGTAGAAGTGGTAATAGCGGTTGCAGAAGTAGTGCAGTAACTACTATACATACTTTCTTAAAATAATCTTATAGAAGTAAAATTTCATGGAAATGTACATTTTTAAGCTATTGATATATTTTGGCTAATTTTGGCTAATTTATTTCTACACCAGCAGTGTTAGAGAGTTGTTGTTTCTTTGCTTGCTTTTCTTTCTTTTTCTAAATTTCAGATTAATATAAGGGTACATACATTTTTTTTCCATTTCTTAGGGAAAATCCAAGTTGCAATTGAGTCCTTCACCCTGGAGGTGTGTCATATACACCTTGATTTCTTGCCAACAAAGATATTATCTATTTTTAAATTGTTAATCATTTGATAGGCGGCAAAAGCATCTTACTGTTGTTTCTATCCAATGAAGTGTAGTTTAAATGAACAAAAAAATTGGCATTCCCCATCCGGGAATGATGGCACTGGAGACCATGTGCCAAGAACAAAGGGTTGATTTCTAACATTTCTAGAAGGAAATGTAAACATTATTTACTGTACTGTCCACAATAATCAAATGAGGAACTTGAGGTATAGAGATTGGAAGTGACTGTTCAAAGTCACACTAGGTATCAGAGACAGGATCAGATCCAAGGGCTCCAGGTCACCCATTTCATTTGCTTGGAAAATGAGCTTAGTCTCTCTAGTTTGCAAGACTCGTTAAGCTGTGTTTTTTCCGAAATGGATGCAGGAGCCCCTGTGAGATGTTTTCAATGTGTGCTTTATTAAAATGGCAATATTTTAAGTTATTATCAATACATTTATATTTTCTTGATGACAAATACTGCCCCATGATTTCAATGCCTGTCATGTTTGCGTCACGGCATAATGGTGGAGAACAGCCTCTAGTCAGATCACCTAGATTTGAATCCTGGATCCATTAATTAACATCTGTATAGCCTAGGACAAGTCACTTAACCTTTGTGCTTCAGTTTCGTCATCTTTAAAATGAGCATGATGTTTGTATCTGCCTCCTAGAGTTGTTGCAAGGAGGAAAACAGAAAATTCATACAAATTGTTAGGATAGTCTGGCTGATTGTCAAGTTTAGCTGTTACTAATGAGGAGTTTTGGCACACTGGGTCCTAGGTACCTTCAGGGTAGAGGGAGCCAACAGGGACATGTTTTGGGGGGTAGGTGTGAGGTGTAAGCACCCCTAGATGCTGTTGTCCTTGGAGCTGAACCATTATTACGTGATTGACATCAGGACATTGTTGGTTCTGTAAAGCTGGTGGAGAAAGAAACAGCTGACTTCCCAGAGCTTCTATAACTCAATCCTAGGCTTCTGGAATGAACCACAAAATCCATCCTCGAGCAGTTCACAGTCTAGAGGTGGTATAAATAGCCTTCCTGTGTCTGAGAACCAGGATAGCGGCTGAAGGGAAACAGCTTTGCATTCAAGCACACATGAATTTGAATGATGGCTCGGTTGCTTGAGGAGTAGTCCAGTTCTAGGTACAGCAGTGTTGTAATACTTACTCTGAAAGATTGTTAGGGGGGTTGCATCAATGTAGAAGGAGCAGTGGACTCCCTGTGAATGCTTGCTGTTGTTTATGGTGTTGTGGGAAGCTGGAAGGGGAGGAGGAAAGAGGAAGGAGAATTGGAGAATGGGAGATTTAGCGGGGTGGCAGAGGACTTTCCTGAGGTGTTGGTCAGACAGGCCGACTGACCACAAGTTCCTCCTGGTCCACCGGCACTTACCACACTGAGCATGGTTTACACACTGCCCAGACTTGAATGTTGTCTACGGCGTGGTCATGCTGTGGTCATTGTTAAAACCCACACGCACGCACATGCCAAGCCACCACCATGGCAGGCCCGGGTGTTTTCTGTGGAGCAGCCTCTTAGCTCTGCCTGCCCAGCTCTTAAGCTCAAGGACGCCGTCTCTGCAGTACCTCTTTTCTGACACTTTCATTTCCGGGGCAGGGCTGACCTGCTGGCATGCATTGATGGAGCTGTCGTTTTCTTACTTTCCTGGGTTTTTAGTTTTTGCTTTTGTTTTTGTTTCTTGTCCATCCACTTGATGGTAGGAAGCTCCTGTCATCTCTTCTGGGCCCTGTCTAGATGATATATTTGGCACCAAATGCCACAGAAGCAGCATGAGAAAGAGATACAGATTAGAAAGAAAGAAAAATTCTGCAGGGAACATAAGTCATAAGATGAGAATTTTAGGAATGTGGCAGGATGAGTTTTCTGGCAGTCACAGGGGTTCACTTCCCTGTATGTTTTCCTATCTCAGGAAAGTGGTTCTGCCTTGAGAGATCCAGAATCTGTCTGCTCGAGGGCCTCCTCAAAGAAGAGAAATAGCTTCAGGGGCTCCAAGGTCCTTCTCTCAGTCTGTCCCTTTCATTAGTATCAACCAGTGGTTATAAGGCACTGGTATGTTGCTGGGCCACACTGAATCTCTTTAGATCTGGGGTGGGTGCTAAGAGTTGGCTTTTCTAGCATGTTCTCTGGTGATGCTGCTGTGGGAACCACTCTTGGAGAGGCCCAAGTTTTACTTGTGAGGACTCTCATAGATATTTTTTCTGTTGCTTCCACACATGATACTTAAAACTGGGTAGTTTGTAAAGGAAAGAAACTTATTTCTTATAGTTATGGAGGCTGAGAAGTGCAAGGTCAAGGAAATGCATGTGGTGATGGTCTTCTTACTGGAGGGGACTTTGCAACGTCCTGAGGCTGTGCAGGGCATCACATGACAGATGGGCCGAAGGTGCTGGCTCTGGTCTCTCTTCATCTTCTTCCAAAGCCACAAGTCCCATTTCTGTAACAACCCACTCATGTGTTAATTCATAAATGGACAAATCCATGCTTGAGAGCAGCACCCTCATCTCCCGATCACCTCTCAGTACTGCTGCCTTGAGAATTGCATTTCAACATCAATTCTGGAGGAGACAAACATTCAAACCACAGAAAACACTGTACAAATAATCCTCATAATGACCTTGTGAACCATGTATTGATATTATCACCATTTCTCATTTAGAGATGAAGAACAACTTGTCTAATGCCACACAGCTGTATGTGGGAGAGCCAAGATTTGAATTCTGGCCTCTAATTCCAAAGCCAGACTCACACTTGCTGCTTTGAGCAGGAATCTCCCGACACAGGGTGGGGGTGTAGGGAAGACATTTCCCCAGGTAGTAATTTCATGAAGGACACCTCCACTCATGATCCTTTCCCCACATCGGCCCTCTTAGCTCTGGAATCCAGAATCAGACTTTCTTGTCGCAATTAAACATTCCCACTGTGAGGGCCCTGGTGGCAAGTTGGGGGCACCATCTGCCAAGGTTCACAGAGGTGACTCCAGAGCAAATGGAGAGCACTTTGTACCCCAATAATGGTTTCTCTTTAAGGTTCTCTTAAGTCTCTTGTTTTGCCTCCAAAATTTCCTGCATATTTTGCATTCTGTTCTGTATCCATGTTCCATTCATGTCCATTTTTTCCCCCTTGAATAATGCTAGCTTTCCAAGAGCAAGCCATGGTATTCCTTCCAGCTTCTAGTTTCCCTTCCAGTCTGAGGATCAGTGTGCAGAATTAGCTCTCCTGCTGGCTTACCGAAGGCATCAGACCCTTGCACAGGCTCTGGCACCGAGGTTCTCAGTGCTTATCGTCCAGAGTTGTTATGGTGAAAGGAAAAACCATGGGCTTTGGAACTAAACCCCTAGGGTTCCAAATACCACTCCTGTCATCCTGTCACTCACTAGTGGGAAAACTTGAGAGAGAGAATCCCTTTGGGCCTGTTTCTTCAGCTTTAAAATGGGCATAGGAAATACCTCCCTCCCAAGGTTTGGAGAGTATTACAAGCGACTTATGCAAAGTGCCAGATGTGTTGTCGCCTGTAATGGAGGTTGCCACTGGGGCCCTTTGTTGCAATGATTTGAATGGGTGAACAAATAAAGGAATGAATGACCATTCTTGACAAAGGATGCCCCTGAGGAGAAACATTCCCCAGACCAGCCCTGTCTGCCCATGCGAAGGGAGCCCTGGAGTGGCAGTTTTCAACTTACTTCTCCTAGGGGCCCAGATGCCTTTTCGGGGCACCAGCCACCCCCCACCTCCCAGGTATGGGCAGCTCATTCAGCCCACCATTTTCATGACTCTGCCAGAGCCGAAAGTGTAATGTTCACTGAAACCATTATTGGGGTACAAAGTGCTCTTCAAATGAAAGTCCCCTCCAATTTCTTATGGAGATCATGCAATTCCAAGATGCTTATTTTTATTTTAAGGACTGTATGCTGGCAGTCTACTAAATGGGTGATTAGGTTATTACTCATATTTTCTATGCTTACACTCAAATTAGCTCATTACTAAGTTCTCTGAGGGCTGTAATTCAGTTATCTGTGAAAGCAGCCTGCTTCTAGCTGCTCAGTGGCTATAGCCCCTGTACTCAAGTAGATAGGATCCTGTGGCCTGGGGCAGGCCACATTGTTATCACTGCATGTCAGTCTTAGCTTTAAGTTGGTTGTGGTTTTCAGCTACTGCTGCTCTTGCTTTTTAATTAGAAATTACAGTTCATTTGACTTCATCATGATCGTATTCGTTAGTAAAGGATATTTGGTTAACCCTACAGCATGCAGCAGTACACATTTGCATCAGAAGTTATTTTTAGCCTGTAATTTTCCAATTACTAGATTTTAAGACATGAATAAGTTGTGGTTCAAGCATGAGTCATGCATATCCTGTTTCTAAATAAATACATAATCTACACCCCAAAGTGCTCATATAGTTGTTTTGGTTATCTGTGACTATATAACTCACTACCCCCAAACTTGGTGGCCCAATGATCCTTTCATTATCCTGCATGATCCTGTGCGGTGGGAATCCAGGCGAGGCTCAGCAGGAGTGGGTTTCTCTGCTGCACATGATGTCTTTAAAGCTGTAAAATCCAAAGTGGCTTCTTGTCTCATGCCTGGCACTACACCTAGGATGGCTGAGATGGCTGAGGGTGGGTGCATGGCCAGACTGAGAGCGCACATCTGGGGCTTCAATTCTCATCATCAGCTGGATGCTCAGTTGTCCTCCATGTAATGTTAACTCTCCGTTCACCCACGTGGCCTCTGCACGTGGCCTCTATGTGATCTCTCCAGCAGAGAAGCCGAACCTCTCACATGACTGTTCGGTGCCCCCCAAGAACACATAAGGCACTGCCAGGCCTTTCCATGGCTCACTTCTGGCTCTGGCTCAGTGTCACTTCTACTGGATTTTCCTGGTGAATGAAAGTGTCAGGCACAGCCCCTACACAGGGCGGGGGGTGGGGGGGACCATCAATGTGGCAGACTACCCCAGCAGACTACCCCAGCTCATTGATGAACTCCTGCAATGTAGCTTGAAACATGCCATGAGGATAAGCATAATACTCTGATAGGCTACAACTTCCTAACGCTGATGGCCTATACATGTATAGGGCACTATTTTGATATTAAAATGTATCAATGCATGTGTTTTTGTTTTTGTTTTTTTTATTGTTGGGGATTCATTGAGGGTACAAGAAACCATGTTATACTGGTTGCATTTGTTGGGAAAAGTCCCTCTTACAATTGTGTTTTGCCCCCAAAAGGTGTGGCACACACCGAGACCCCAAGACCCCACCCCCCTCACTCCTTCCCTCTCTCTGCTCTTCCTTTCCCCACCCCTCCCTCATTCTTCCTCTCTCTGCTTTCCCCTTCCTTCACCCCCACCGTGTCAATAATTGTCATTAATTGTCCTCATATCA